>MU551646.1:4874354-4894812 GCA_024362625.1 Silurus asotus | reverse complement strand
TATACATACAGGGTCATGTCTGGGAAAAAGTATATATATATATTACATATATATACTTTTGCCCAGACATGACCCTGTCCCTGAATTCCATGTCAAAAACTTTTATGAGTCTCATGATATTCAGCAGCCCTGGGGAACAGGTGCAAAAAAAATTCAATTAAACATTTATGTTTATTTGGCCATGACCAAGAATAGGAAAGTTGTTTTTTATTTTAAAAGTTAGTGAAAGCAAGCTTTGTTCAATAATAAACTTGCCAAACTGACACTCTTAGGCTGTTGAGCAGGGCCCTTAACCATCTGTGCTCTAGGGGCGGTGTATCACGCTCTAAATCTAGGTTCTAAACAAGCAGGGATATGTGAAGAAAATAACTTCAAACCATTGAACTACATTACATTGTATATAGAAAAAGGTTTGTATGTGCTGTTTGAACATTCCAGTCCACATTTAATCCCCATTTGCTGTTAAAATATCCTCCACTCTTCTGAGATGTTCCACTAGATTTTTGAGTGTGGTTGTGGAGATTTTGCTGATTCAGCCACAAGAGATCTTTTAAAGTCAAGTACTGTGACAAGGCCTGAGGTGCAGTCAGAGCTCTATAGCAGGCCATTTAATATTCCAGATCCAACGTTTGGATCTTCTACTTATACCCATCCAGACACATCCTATACAATTGTGTGCTTCTACTTTGAGGTAACAGATTGGAGAAGAACCACATATAGTTAGGAAAGTCTGGTGTCCCAATACTTTTGTCCATATAGTGTATTATAGGGTTTAATTCTGCATGCATTTGAAAAAGGAGAAAAAAACAATTCAAGGATTTTAAGTGTTTTTAATAGCAAATCCTTTAAGAAAAATACTTATATACTGATTTACACAGCTACGACTGGACACAAAACATGAGAGATTTGATCAGGAATCAGTGCAGTTAACTGCAGTGTGTGAAAAAAATGTAACGCAATATTTGTGTATTTGTTCAAAAAGACAAATATGTACATGAACAACTTGTGTATTTAACTCTGTTGGACTCCTGATTGGGGATTGTGTCTACAGTTTGCTGGAATGGAATGGTTTTAGAATGGGCCAAATTTTCACAAAACATTACTGCAATATGATAAGTACTCGGTGTTGCTGCTGTTGGGACGATGACGCAGATTCGGTCATTCAATTCTTCCTTTTGCCCTTGCCGGTAGATTTTGCGGGAGTTGCTATGGGAGCAGCCACCTGGTACAGAGCCGTCGACACTTTGTTGATGTAGTACAGCGCAAAGAGCGAGAATATCAAGCTGGAAAAGGAAATTTAAGACGTTACTTTTTTAATTTTACACTTTTATTTAAATTTTTGTTTTATAAAAAAATACATATTGGCTCAAGACTAAGGTCATTTGCATATGGCTTGCAAGATGTGCAAAATATAAATGTTTATTATTATTGGGTTTTTTTTTTTTATGTCTATTTTGTAAAGCATGTAAATATTTTAAGTAGCCTTTAAAGGGAAATTATAACAATTTACACGGAATGCAAATTCCCACAATTGTGTTGTGGGAAGGAGGAGTTCAGATGTTTGAATTCTGATCTCAAGGTTGCGAGTTCAAATCCCACCACCGCCAAGCTGTTCAGATATTTACTAGTAACAAGATTTATTTTTCACTACACTATCATAAAAGAAAGTTAGAGTAGGATCAGACGGTTGTGTAAATGAAATAATAGTAAGTCGCTGGTTAAGCGTCTGCCAAATGTCCTAAAAGTAAACATCTTGCCTTCTTGAGAGCAAATAAATGCTTGGATCTTTTGTAATAGTACAGTTTACAAGTCCCTCAGGAGTCCTAAGTGTGAAAAGATGAATCTTAAAAATCATAAAGCCAGGATCTGTAAAATGTAAATTGATCCTTTTAAAACCCTAATCCTATTCAACAGAGTTTGTCAAACAAACATTGCTAGTTCAGGAAAAGGATCTTTAGTATCTCACAAAAGTGAGTACACCCCTCACATTTCAGCAACCATTCTTCTCAACTGACGATACTATAGAAATTAAACTTGGATATTTTTTAGAGTAGTCAATGTGCAGCTTGTATAGCAGTACATATTTACTGTCGTCTGAAAAGAATTCTCTGAGGATTTGAGAAGCAGAATTGTTGCTATCCACAAAGATGGCCGAGGCTATAAGAAGATCAGTAACACCCTGAAACTGTTACAGTACATTGGTCAGGGTCACACAGAGGTTTTCCAAGACGGGTTCCACTCGGAATGGACCTCACAAGGGTCCATCAAAGAAGTTGAGTTCTGCACCTGACGCACAACCTGATTCAAAACAACAGGTTGCCCGTCATACCAGAAGGAATTCTCTTCTGAAGCTGGTTTACAAGAAACCCCACAAACAGTTTGCTCAAGACAACCTGTCCAATTAATTACTGAATTACTGGAACCATGTCCTGTGGTCTGATGAGACTAAGATAAACTTGTTTGGCTTAGATAGTGTCCAGCATGTGTGGTGACGCCCTGGTAAGGAGAACCAAGAAAATTGTGTCTTGCCTACAGTCACGCATGGTGGTGGTAGCATCATGGTCTGGGGCTGCATGAGTGCTGCTGTACTGGGGAGCTGGGGTTCATTGAGGGGAAACAATTAACGTGTGCAAACGGTAGTTTTTCAACATTATAAAGACCCGATACACACCGCCAAGATGATAACTGCCTTGCTGAGGAAGCTGAAGTTGATGGTGTGGGCAAGTATGTCTCCAGACCTGAACCCTATTGAGCACCTGTGGGGCATCCTCAAGCAGAAGGTGGAGAAGCGTCATGTGTCTAACATCAAGCAGCTCCGTGATGTCATTATGGAAGAGAATCCCAGCAACAACCTGTGCAGCTCTGGTGAATTCCATGCCCAGGAGGATTAAGGCAGTGCGAGATAAAAATGGTGCTCACACAAATAGTGACACTTTGGACACAGTTTTGACATGTTCACTTAAAGTGTACTCACTTTTGTTGCCAGTTATTTAGACAATAATGGCTGTATGTTGAGTTATTTTCATAGGACAGTGAATCTCTACTGTTATACAAGCTGCACATTGACTGCACTAAAATATAGGCAAATTTCATTTCTATAGTATTTTGCCTTGAGGAGATTTATTAAAATGGATGCTGAAATGTAAGCAGTGCACTCACTTTTGTGACATACTGTATGTATGATGATTTGCTAGATTTAATATGATTAACATTTTTTTTTTTTTTTTATGTTAAGCTAAAACGATGAGTACGCACAATTTCTACGTGTCAATCCAGCCGCTGGTGTTAAGTGTTTCTTGTTACTCACCATGTGGTGACGCACACGCGATGAACCAGACCAGACGCAAAAAGGGACAGACACAGGCACAGAAAAACTAAAAAAAAAAAGAAAGAACGGGGAAAGAAAAGAAAATATTTAATCTGAATACATTTAATAAAAGGATATTTTTAAACCTGTATTCTTAAATGACCAGGCATAACATTATGACTGAGCGAATAACACCGATTATCTCTTCAATATAGCACCTGATAGTGGGTTGGATATATTAGGCAGCAAGTGAACATTTTGTCCGCAAAGTTAATGCATTAGAAGCAGGTAAAATAGAATGGATAAAGATATGAGTTTGACAAGGACCAAATAATGATGGCTAGACAACTGGGTCAGAGCATCTTCAAAACATCAGCTCTTGTGGGATGTTTCTGGTCTGCAGTGGTCAGTATCTATCAAAAGTGGTCCAAGGAAGAAACAGCGGTGAACCAGTGACAGGGTCATGAGAGGCTGAGATTTACTGGTGCACGTGGAGAGCGAAGGCTGGCTCGTGTGGTCTAATCCAACAGACGAGCAACTGTATCTCAAATTGCCGAAGTGTTAATGCTTGATGGGTCAAAACTGTTTTGGCAGCAAAGGGGTACCAACACAATATTAGGCAGGCGGTCATAATGTTATGCCTGATTGGTGTATAAGGCATATAACATACTATATAAACAAAAGTATTGGGACAAAAACTATAAGTCACCCTGGATAAGGGCATCTGCCAAATGCTATAAATGTAAATGTAATCTCCATAAGCACACTTCAAAATCTAGTGGAACATGTGGAATGGGATGTTAGAACAAGTACAAATCTAAAGCTCAGGTATCCACAAACTTATGCCCATATAGTGTAATTATAGAGACTGAACAGGAATGAAGGCTGCAGTTTTGCCCACTCACTCTCTGGAAAGATCTTTGCCTGGAAACCTTTACCGAAGACAAGATTCTCCAGATTGTTGAAGGCCTGAGAGTGAGGTGTTAAAGAAAAACTCGGACATCACTTAATATGTTCCTATTAAACACTACCACAAAAGAGCAATAATCCAAGTATATAGGTACATAGGTACAAAATATCTATGTGCTTATTTTTTTTGTGTGTGTTTTTGAGTGACTAAAACTAAGATAATGATGAACTTATTCTTCAGGAATATACAGTGAAAAATATTTAATAAAAAATAAAACATTTCATTATTTTATCATTATTCCTCTTCATGGGACAGTATTTAGGTGATAAATAATAACCAATCCGCAGGCCAGCAGCCATTTTAGGATACAGTAAGCGAGCAGATGAAGAGCATGGAGCCCAGAAAACCTCCCAAGATGGTGAGCCACTCGGAGGAGGCCAGCTGCTTGCTGAACATCTGCATACCAGCGAAGACCAGCACAGACAGCAGACTGGACAACACCAGCGACGTCCCTGTATTCACTGCTGAGGAGCAAAAATAGTAATATGAAGGAAAATAATCTAAAATTGAAAGGAAAATACAATTTTACCACAAATTTCTGTTACGTATCAGTTCTATCTTGGTAATATTTTGTTAATGGACCGACTGCAAGCAATGATCTGACCCTAGTTTATTAGACTGGTAAAAAAAATTACACTCCAAGAAGCTTCTCTAGTCACAGTGTAGGGAAAAAAAAATCTAACAATCATGTTTTAATATGCAATAGTCTTGTTTGCAATTAACAAATGACTCCAATTTAGCACATTGTCATTATCTTGTTATATTGGAACCGAAAATAATGTTGAAAAGTCAAATGAGAAATATTTCTCTTTTGACTTTTCAACATTATTATTATTAACCTTTTTTTTGTATTCCCAATAACAACTCACCTTAATTATACACCCTGTTTCATATCTAAAAGTACTGCATTGTAAGAACAGGCACTCATCATTTTATTTCCATTTGTTAAAGTCCTAAAGTAACCTCTTTATCTTATGTGATGCACACTACTGCTTTTTGCACTACCATGGACTGTGTACATTAGTGATATGTCCTATACTCTGTATATTGTGGTCTTATATAATCTGTATAGTCTTGTATAGTCTTGTCTATAAGCTAAATGTATAGTGTTGTTATTTATGTCTGTACTTTTAACAGTCACCACCAGCTGAAACCAAATTCCTAGTGTGTGTGTGTGTGTGTGTGTGTGTGTGTGTGTGTCAACACTCTTGGCCAATAAACCTGATTCCAATTCTGATTCAATTTCCAGTGTATAAATCAGGTCCAAATCCCAGGTCATAGAGATCCCCAGCTCTGCACATGTGAGTGTTTTTAAAGATCCAAACACATAGGTTCATAATCTCATCAGCCTTTCTAAACTGAGTTGAGATGATGACGATGATATATACGTGTGTGTGTGTGTGTGTGTGTTAGGGCAAGAAACAAGGCTGAGCAATCAGAAGTGTTGTGTATGATAGAAAGCATTATTCATGAAAGTATAAAGGTAATATATAGTATACATATGAAAGTGTATTAAAATGTCATCGTTGATGCCACACTGTGAGTCTGAGCTGGGTTTAAACGCGTTGTGTGATTTGTAGGCGGAAACATTATTCAGGACACAGCGCAAGTAAGAGGCCACGTCAGTGTCCGTCTTTCAAAACGTTCCGACCGGAAACACGAATAGCAGTCTCTGTGAAGTTAGGCTTCATTAAAAAAAAAGATTAAATAAACGAAAGAAAAATCACATGATGTCTGATATAAGACATTGACCCCAAAATGATCTACGCTGAAACATCCCGATTGTAATTCCTACACGTTTATTATAAACTGAAAGACGATCAGCCAAGACTGTATGAATGCAATAGAAATGAATGCAACCCAAAGCTGGACAAATGCATTCCCTGGACAGCCAATGATACAGTACGTAACAATTTATGTTGTTAATTTGTCATGAATATCTGCCATTTATGTCCAAGTTATATCTGCAATGCGCGTGAACACGCGATCAGCCAAGACTGTATGAATGCAATAGAAATGAATGCAACCCAAAGCTGGACAAATGCATTCCCTGGACAGCCAATGATACAGTACGTAACAATTTATGTTGTTAATTTGTCATGAATATCTGCCATTTATGTCTAAGTTATATCTGCAATGCGCGTGAACACGACAGGCGCTATAATACACGTCCACGTTAGATTTCTTTCTATATTTATATTTTCTTTCTGTTTTTAAATCTGAATAACCTGATCATATTTTTGATTAACCAAACGAATAAGCACATACCCATCCTGTACTCGGTTTATGCAGCACTGTAAGGTTATGAAGCTGAGAGCTCGGCCAGCACTTCGGAAAGCTTCTTCCGGCGACACCGAGTGACGTCACCAGGATGGCCGTATCCTAAATCTGCGCTTTAGCGTGTGCATGGAGTGAAGCATGTGCATACACAGGGAAGTGGGCGCTATTGTTTTTCACATTTGCCTTAGACACTTGATTCAGAGTTAAAAAGGTGGGGTTGGAAGTTAACCAGAGTGAACGCCTCTCTTTTTTTTACTTAATTATTTTCAGTAACGACAGACTGCAAATAAACTCAACTGAGCCACCCAGTGGACAACTTCTGAATAGCAGGGAAAGTGATGCTTCAAAACATAATAATAAGAAGAGGAAGAGGAAGAAGACGAAGTGGAATGGAAGAAGAAGAAGAAGAGGAAGAAGAAGAAGAGGAAGAATAATCACCTCTAATGATACTACTACTAATAAAAGCAGGAAAAGACAGACACCATAAGCAATAATGATGATGATGATGATAATAATAATAATAATAATAATAATAATAATAACAATAATAATAACATGAAGACAGATACCACTACCACCACCAATAATAATAATAATAATAATAATAATAATAATGCATTTTTCTTGTTATTACTGTCATTTGCTGTTGTTCTCAGTACTAATAGTCTGGTATCATACAGCAGTGTTTTTCTGATATGTTCAGTGTCTATCAGGTAGAAAGCTAATACCTGCAATACTAATATTTTCTATAGCGCTTTTCACAATGGATATGGTCTCGAAGCAGCTTTGTGTCTTACACCTCACAAAAACATCTCTTAATATCGCGCTCTCTCCCCTGTTTATCATTTGGGCACGTGACTCAGTGCCTGTTCCCTGTGCTGTTGCGGTGCCTCCTCCGCCCTCTGCTGGTCAGGGCTACGAACTACACACGTTCATTCTGTAGACATCTGTGGGTAATTTGAGTGGATGATTCTTAGCTCGTGATGAGAGCACCGAGCAGCGCATATACACCAGGATTATTTTATTAGTATTTTTTTTAAAGATCTGTTTTTAAATATAGAAAAAATACCACGTATTCCTTATTTGCAGTTAATAGATTTTCGGCTTAAACGGCAACAGAAAAACGCATGCTTTACAGTGAGTGAACTCATTTCATCATCTCAGACGGCTTTTGTAGACCCTTTTTTCTTGCGTTTTTATTCCAGAAGGAGCGTTGTAAAACATTTACATATACAGCCAGCCTAAAAAAACGGGGAGACTCAAACGGGATTGGCGAATTAGATCATTATTGCATGTAACAGGCTGCTTTTATTTATGTGTGTCATGCAGGCTCCAGGTGAAGGCCAGCCCCATTCCTGATGTGCATCCCTCCTGATGCTGGACTGTCCGTGCGCACCGTTAAACCATCAGATGGAATAATTATCTCCTGCACCTTGGCTCTTTTGCGATCATGGCAGATGCAGAACTGCAGACTTTCACGTCTATAATGGACGCGCTCGTGCGCATCAGCGTGAGTATATCCCTCTTTATTTATCTATAGGCATTTCTGTATATCTATATTCATATCATATCTCTCCTTTTCTCTGCTTTCGATTTTGGGGTCTTTGGGGATGCTTATATCATCATGCATCACCGTGAGATTATTGGGCCGCTGCATGCATCTTACCAACAGCTATATTTATCAGCGAAAGCGTCTCGGGGGCGCGCGTGCGCGCTCGCGCTCTCTCTTTATTGCGCTTTAAAAAAAGAAAAAGGTGTATATCCGGTTAAGCGGAATATATGCACGTCGATGGCGTGTCAGGCTACTTTATAACTCATCACAGCACTCTACACGTGCACGTGTTTTATACCTGAAGAAGTCCGACATCATTTGGGTATTTAAAGACAAAAGCCGAGTGAGGGATGCGTGCGCGACCGGGACGTGTTGCTATAGTGACGGACGGTACGACGAAAAAGAGGGAAGGGGGGAGGGGTTAAAAGGTGAATATTATACACCTTATAAATACCAAATTATAATAAATAATATAACTACATATTAGGTAAAAACAACAACCACAACAACAACAACAACAACCCCAAAACAAGCATTGTGCCGTATTTTAAATAAATCCTATGGGTTGTACCATTTAGGACTGTATACAACCGTAATTACAGTGACAGTAACCCAAACCACAAACTCCTCACTCTAAACCCTAACCACTAACCCCTAATCTATAACTGTAACCCCCTAACCCTAATCCCTGACTTCCCTCCTAGCCATAACGCTAACTCCTAACCCACTTAAATTAAGAGAATGTTTTTATTAGCACTTCCAGATTACATCGTATTCATCACGCAATGTGTTATTTGATTAAAAACTGTACAGAAACATACTATCGGATATCCAATGTGCCCTCAAAATACTCTGATTTGCATGTCTCAATAAGCATATAATATTCTCGAAGGGTAGAGAAGCTCCACCAAATCACTGTATAAATAGGATACTGTTGTCAGGCAGTATTTCAGTTAAATAACTATACAAAGAAAGCATCCTATGTGATGAATCTGTTCTGTGAATGTTGCATCACTTGTATTGGTCGGCTATTTGTAGTTTCACAACTGTCCACAATTTGCCCAACATTCATCCACAACTGTCCACAGTTTTTCTTCCAGCAGTGACGCAAGCAAAGTAATACTGCTGAAATTAGCGAAAAGAGGAAATGTTTGTTCACAGCTCACATTTGGTGCAGTACACGTTGCATGTTGAGTGTTGCTTTAAAAAGACAATTAGAATTTCTCAAACTGATTCTGAAATATCTGGCCTTCAAACTGGGTCATGTATGCGCCTCCAGTACACTTCGTATCCTGACGCTGCTCGTCGCCTCTGCTGCGTTAACACTGCTACATGCCGACACACACATTAGGCCATGTGTCTGTTCTAACAATACAAACACTAGATTTGCCATCGCTCCCACCCTCATTAAATGGCATAGATAACAAAATTAGACATATACTAAAAAACAATGGATTAAAGTGCTATATTTAGTATTTTTGATTCTTCATCCCGTACTGGGAATAGGAAAGAGGACAAACCTGACGTAAAAGGGTTGTTTATACGTCTCCTGCATTGGTGGTTGGGGTGATAATGAAGATATAAAAAAGATTTAAACAAGGCAAAGAAAACAAGCTCAAGTCCCTGTTGGTTTGGAATGGAAGAAAGTTCAACTGAACAGCAAAAATAAATTGAAACATCACAGAAAATGCACTTTTTTTGACACTGGTGATAAATAACAACCAAGAAAACTCTCTCTCTCTTTTGCTCTCACACATATACACACAGTCCAATATGAAGAGTATGGAGCGGGAGCTTCGCTGTCCGGTGTGTGAGGACTTGGTGAAGCAGCCCATTGTGTTGCCGTGCCTGCACAGCGTTTGTGTGTTGTGTGCGGCGGAGGTGTTGGTGCAAAGAGGCTACCCTCCCCCTGATCTCCCGCCCGAACCCAACACGCCCACGTCCAGCCCCAGCACCCGCTCACCACGACATGCACGTCGACCGCCACCCAAAACTGACCGTCTTGAGCGGGTGCTCAAAACAGGTGTGTGTGTCTATGTGTGTATGTGGCTGTGTGTGTGTGTGTATTTTCAGCTACAGTCTGACTAAAATTGCTCCAGTTTTTGATGTAATATTAAAACATGATGTAAAAATGTCTCTGCTGTACTTGCTAATTGTCTAATTAATAATCTGAACATTATTAACACACAGTATAATAATAAAAATTATACAGATCTCTCTCTCTCCTCCAATCTCTCTCTCTCTCTCTCTTTCTCCCTATCAGTATGTGGTACCTATCCTGGACGGAGGCGGAAAGACACAGTTCCTCTGAACATGTTGTTTCCGTGTCCAACTTGTTGCCGGGATGTGGAGCTGGGAGAGCGAGGCCTTGCCGACTGTCTACGTAATCTAACACTGGAACGTATCATTGAGAGGTCAAGCACACACACACACACACACACACACACACACACACACACACACACACACACACACACACACACACAATATATTGTCTTTTGCAGTCACACACACACACAATATTGTCTTTTGCAGTTTATATTTGCAGTCAACTGTAATACATTTTGCCCAAAATATTTTTATACAAATCTAATGAGTAATTTAATTATATATATATATATATAATATCCAAAAATAGTCTATCAATAATGTTTTTGTGCCTATTGTTGCTGTTGTTAAAGAAGTTGTTTTCCAAAACACACACACACACACACACACACACACACACACACACAAAATAAATCCGGTTTACTGGGCACATCAGATGTCTCTATAGCTGTTAATGACCCTGCGCCGAACATTTCCATTTCCTGAACACATTCCTTTTAAAGGTCTTACCAGATAATTTAAAGATCTTATAAGAACTATTTCTTGCCAGGGTCAGATTTCTCTTTGTTAACTGTGTGACATTCTTCAAAAAGCAGGTTGCTACAAACCGGTTTTAGTAACATAGCAGAGAAGCTGAGCATTCTCTAAAAAATAAAAATAAAAATCAATGCACAATGAGAAAATGCTCTCAGACTGTGAGGCTTCGCTCACTGTTTTTCCTGGCAACAGCAGATAGAAAGTCCACGTAGCCCTCAATTCTTTATACTGACAAATGTACCTGTCTTTATATGGGCCAAAAACAGCCTTTCTAGACGGAAGATCACAGGCACACTTAATTAAAGATAAGCAAAGCAAAAAGGACTAAAAGAAAGGAAGAAAGAAAGTGTGCAGTGTGTAACGTTTAGTAGTGTGCTGATGTGGTGTTTTGTGTTGCCTTGATACGCTGAGGGATTGCAGCATGTGGAAACATCTGCTGAGGCCGTTCCTTTGCAGGGTGTTTACTCACACAGACGTTTTAGACGACAAAGGAATTGACTAAAACATATTATAGTACTATTTATCATGCGGGATATAAACACATTTGTATAGAAGTCATTTATAGAAGCATTTGAACAAGAAAGTTGGCTGTAACCTAAAATGTAACCTTTAACCTCAAATCATGTAATTAGCAAGTAGTTACTGCAACTTTTAAATTTGTTTCATATGTATATAATACTTACGTTTAAATAGCCTATTTATTGTCCCTGTGATTTCAGCTTTGTAAGAGCTAAACCTTTTATGGAGTTTTGTGGCCGTCATTAAATGCGAATGCGTCAAACTGCTATATGCAAATCAGGTTTATGATTCAATAGTTTCTATTTGTGTGTGTGTGTGTGTTTGTGTGTATAGGTACAGACAGACAGTAAGTCTTGGCACCATGGCCGTGATATGTCAATTCTGCAAGCCGCCTCAAGCACTGGAGGCCACTAAAGGCTGTGCTGATTGCAGGGCTAACTTCTGTAATGAATGTTTCAAGTTGTACCATCCCTGGGGAACCCCACGCGCCCAACACGAACATGTCCTACCCACACACAGTTTTAGGCCTAAGGTAAGCCTGTAATCATTAGGAGACTTCTAAAGGTTTGTGGTTATCACAAATCTATGTAACTGATTCATTATCTGTTAATACAAACCTTCTGCTCAGGCAAAATCGATGATGATGTTATTCATTTTTTTGTCTGGGCTCCATAATAGGTTTATGCAAATATTTGCAATTATTTGCATGGAGTTAAGCCTAGGAGAGTCTAGGTTAAACATTTTCCATGTACAATGCACAATGAAAATATATATTTTTTACCTGTTACTTGTGTAAAAATCTTAGTTTTGTTCTTATTACTGTTTGTAGTTACTTTTCACTGTTAGTTAGTCCCTATAAATATTGTCAAGTTTGACCTAATGTATTCCATCAGCGCAGTGTTAAATTAAAAATAAAAACATCAGCATGAAACCAAACAGATAAAATAAAAATGAAAAGGTAATTAGGTAAAGCTTAAATAATAGTAATAAAAGTAAATACTTAATTTATTTTATAATTAAAGGGGTTGAAGTGAGGGGTTTTAGAATTTCTGACTTATATTATCTCTATTATGTAGACTTGCATAAGTATTCATGTCCTTGAACTGTTTTTTTGCTGAAGGGGATGGCCTCGTGATTGTTACTGTCTCTGAACTTACAGTAACACTGCTTCTTGCTCAAATTGTATTGCATCAGTACAGACTCCATCTGAAAAAGCACAGTCAACTTTGAAAGGACAAATCATATAAATATAGAGATTAGTTTACAACATTCACAAAATATGTTTCCTTTAAACATTTATCAGAATTCTTTTCAAAAATACCTATCTGTCATGCTACAGATGCACTAGATAGAGATTGGGTTGAAAGAAAAAAAACTGAATATTTCTTTAATATTGGTCAGGTCTGCTGCGATATTAGTAGTCAGTAATAAATAAGGAGATAATGAAAGACACCTAATATATTTCTATTAGAAACTCCTGTGCTCGAGACCAGAAGGAATAACACATGTAGAATGTGTATTGTGTTTAAATGCACATGCTTTTCTTCTTTAGCTTTTTCAGCTGTCTAATAAGAATAATGTTGATTTCTTTCATGTCATTATATAGAATGTTTTGACGCACCAGACTCCATGTGTTCATGTGGGATATTTAGAACACTTAAAATCTCTTTAATCTTTATTAAAAATATTTATGACCAAGCCTAGCTTTTTTTGTCCAACATGACACTTTATATGCTTTAGCATAGAAAGCAACTTTGTGTCTTTCCATAAATATTGCGAGTAAAATACAATGTATCATTAAAAACAAAGTATAACATTAAATGATTGATATTGATTTAAAACCAAAAGCCATTCAAGAGCATTAAAACATCATTACACAATAAATTATGTTCGAGAGAGGCACCTTACCAAAATAAGTTCATAAAAAAAAACCCACAATAAATACAAATAAATAGGATGTAATTATATTATAATTGTAATGTTATTTTGTTAATAAAGGGCATTTCTGTATATCTCTCTCTCTTTTTCAGGTGCTGGTGTGTGTTGAACATGAGCAAGAGCGGATGCAGTTTTACTGCCGATCGTGTCAGCGTCTGTTGTGTGCGCTCTGTAAGCTTCGTCGTGTTCATAATGGGCACAAGGTCATGCCTATCACACACGCCTACCAGACGTTAAAGGTACTTCTTTAAAACCTGAAATACTTGATTAAGCAGTGCCTGCCATCCGTACACTCATTGTACATTTTAATTAATCAATTTAATAACCAACAATTAGCCCCAGTTAGTGCATCATTTAAGCATCAGAACAGGGACCTCAGTAACTTTGTGTAACCACATGGTGTGGTTGTTTGGTACCAGTTGGCTTAGTTTAAGCATTTCAGAAACCGCTGAACGCTTGGGATTTTTAATGCACAAACAAAATGGTGCAGAAAACAAAAGCACCCAGTAAGTAGCACTTCTACAGGTTTAAAAGCCTTCTTGTTATCTACCTAAAGGTTTTGGTGTGCACTGAATTGTGAGGTGCTTTTCTGCTTACCAAGGTTGTATTAGAGTTACTGTACTACTCTGGCTGTTCCGCCGGCTGATCTGCCACTCCCTGGATATGTGTTGTTTCTCGCACTATAAAGTGTAAACCCGAGAACACAGCTGTGCTTAAAAAAATCTATGGAGATCAGCAGGTTCTGAAATACTTCAACTTAAGCACTAACAACAAAACAATCCCAACAGACCTGACATTGACTGGATAGTTTTTGTTCTTTGCACTAGTCTCTATCAATTTCTAGATATCAACAGATTTTAAATGATTCATACTGGTCTGTCTGCCACCACCAAACATACCAAAGTTACTAAAAATCATACTTTTCCCCTACTCTGATGTTGGATGTATTCACAACAACAGACTTTTTAAGACTTTAATAAAGTTTGAGTTCTTGTTTTAATGTTTACTTAAATTAAACTGTCAAACTATTACAGTATAATTTAGTTTATTTGTATAGTGCTTTAAACAATGGGCATTGTCACAAAACAGTTTTGCTGCAACATATAGGTTCAGGATATGCATTTTAACGTGCTGAGGAAAAACTCAGAATGAGAATCAGAATCAGAAATAGTTTTAATACCAAGTATGCTTACACACCCAAGGAATTTTACTTGGGGTCAGGAGCTTCCAATCCACTTAATCAGACTCAAAACGGAACCCAGTGATAGCAGATATTGCGATTATATATTCCTTGCTATGTGGTATATGGTCAGAATGTCTATTATGCTTATTTGAGTCTTAAAAATGAAATTAAATCTCAAAATTAAACTGCAGTAGTAAAAATGCTATTAACTAAGGTACAATCTCACTGTTGCCAGGTTTTAGAAAAGCACATACACTCACCATCCACTTTAAAAGGAAAACTTAAACACCTGGACATAGAAGCTGTTATCTAATGAGCCAATCATGTGGCAACAGTACAATGCATATAATAATGCAGATGCAGTTCAGGAGCGTTCAGAGTGTTTTTACATCAAACATCAGAATGTGATGAAAATGTGTGATCTCTGTAACATTGATTGTGACAAGGATGTTGCTACCTCGAGTAACTTCTGATCTCCTGGGAATTTCACACACAGGCACTTTTAGATTTTACACAGAACGGTGCAGAAAACAAAAAGGACTGAATGTCTAAGAGGGAAACACCTGTCTAATAAGAACATTTAGAAGAAAACAGCCAGATTGAGAGAAATATATAGTTTTATATAGATATAGAGTTTTTATATAAGAAATCAATATAGGTAATATAGGTAATGAGCAGGATCATGTTAAAGTGTGTTAAATATGGATAAATCAGCGTTTATTATAACAACAACAACAAAAAAATAAACTTACAAAGCTGTGAATGGATCATTATTTCTGTATTTTTTATTTGTTAACTGCAATACCAGTAACACAAACATTCATTTATCGTTCCTCTTCCATATGCACTTTATCCTGTTCGGGGTTGATGCAGCAACACTATCCAGTGCAGGCTCTTACAGCTCCAAAACGTTTTAGATGAATGTCTGGGTACGATACTGTACACTGGCCCCTGTACACAAAGCCAGCTCCATTAATATATGGTTAACGTGGGTTGAAATGGAAACTCTTGAGTGACCTGCTATAGAGCTGTGACTACAACCCTACTGAACACCTTTGGGATGAACTAGAGC
Organism: Silurus asotus; assembly: GCA_024362625.1. Taxonomy (NCBI): domain Eukaryota; kingdom Metazoa; phylum Chordata; class Actinopteri; order Siluriformes; family Siluridae; genus Silurus; species Silurus asotus. The sequence goes on along the minus strand of MU551646.1, from coordinate 4,879,126 downwards.
ATTAACTAAGACTCAGGCCTCCTCACCTTACATCAGTATTTGACTTTGCTAACCACAAATCTCCACAAGCACATTACAAAATATAGTGAACATCTTTCCAGAAATGTGATGCTTATTATAACAGCAAATGGGGACCAAAAGTGGAATAGGATGTCCAAAAATCACATACGTTTCTTATGGTCAGGTGTCCACAAACCTTTGTCCATATAGTGCTAAAGTTGCAATGTAAGATATTGTTTGTTTTGCTTTGAGTGACTACATTTTGTGATTTTTTTTATCAGGATAAAATTACTAAGCAGATGAACTACGTTCTGGCCCATCAAGAGCGAGTGCAGGCCCAGATCACTCAAGTGGAGAGTGCCATCGCTCAGACCGAAGTAAATCTTTATATATTTGACATTTTATTATATGAAAACATTCAAGCGAAATGTGCTGAATAGGTCAAAATAACTCATGATAAATTTGAAATAAAAACAATCTTTCATAATGTGTTGGTTTTTTTTTTTATAAACATGGAAAAGCATTTATTGAATTCACATTTACATTCGACAGCATATAAAAGTTTTAAGGAAATTTCTGTTTGTGAAAGTTAAGAGGACAAAACACACACTTGAAAATAAAAGGAAGGCTACAGTAACCCACTATTTAAAAATGTGGTGAGCTGTAAAGCACCTGAGAATACACAAAACATTAAATATGTTGAGCTTATTTTCACCTTAAAGTGAGATAAGGATTAAAAAAAAAACTGGTTTATTGAATGTATGGTACAAGTCATTTCTAGTCACTTGATCTCACTTTCATATTTGCACCTATACCTTATACACAGGTTCTATCAAGATTACCTTCTTGTGTCTATTTTTGCTAAAGGTATTTTATTAACGGTATTTATTTTTATATCCATAATCTACTGTATATTGAGGTTTTAAGTGATTTGTATTGACATTATGCCTTAAAAGATGAGCTTTGTGACCTCTAGGAACTTGTGTTATTATTCTATGCTGTTAACATTGAAAACATTTCTTTGTAAATGTATTTGTGCCCTTAGGTGAACAGTGCCGTTGCTAAAGAGCAGCTGAATCAGTGTGTGAACAATATGTGTGAAGAGCTGGCTGAGCGACAGTCTTCTCTGATCAAAATCCTTGAGGAGACTCGTGTTCAAAAATTCGAAACTCTGAACACACAACTTTCAGAGAAACAGAGTTTGCTGGACAATGCGGGGCTCGTCATGTACACCCAGGAGCTGCTGAAAGAAAATGACCAGCCGTGTTTCGTGCAGGCCGCCAGAATCACCCACAACCAGTGAGAGCATGTCTGGGTGTTTGTGTGTGTGCTTGGGAATACATTAATATGGCTAATTCATTATGGAAATTTTCAGTACAGTTATTACATAATTCAAACATGTCACAGCTTGTGCTTGGTAGCTTCAGCATTGTACGTTTTATGGGCATGTACTCATTGCTATTGGTTTTAACATGCTAGATCATTTCACCTTCATTTAATTTGAAAAGAGGTTTTTTTTTTTACTCAAAAAAACATATAGCATAGACACAGTATACATTTTCTATTATATATTCTGTCATTATCTATTCAAGTATATTTCCTTATTATTGTGTCATATTAATACATGTTAACATCAAACACTAGAATGAAGAAACATGATTTCTGTAAATTAAATTGTGGCATAGGTGTTGCTACAAGATGGCTGGTTTTAGTATTTTAGGAACTGCTGATCAGTCTCTAGAGTTTATACAGAATGGTGCAGAAAACAAAAAACACTGAGTGAGCAACAGTTAGTGAAAAGGCCTAGTGGAAACCTTTAACCATATTTTTTTTTAGCTCTCAGAAAGTAAATTGCTTTACATTTATAATCACTCTATACAACCGTGGTGAGCAGAAAAGATGTAACTGGATGAATAGTCACCTTTTTTTTAACTCCACTTCATCTTTGATTATTTTCATTTAATAGCATAACCATTTGTATTTTTTTACTTACCGAATTATAATACACTAAACTTAAATATTTGGACGTCACTTGATATCTCAACCTAAAAATCTGGTGTTTATTAGTCACCAAAAAAACAGATGTTCATTTATCTAAACAGATTCATGTTGACATTTTGAGTCTTTATTTTCTGTCTTCTTTGTGTCATGAACAGGTTGATTGCAGCCATAGAAAACCTGCAGCGCTTTTCCCTCTCGGCAGATCCCTCGTTCCGCCGTTTCCATGTGGACATCTCAAGAGAGCTCAAGCTACTCAGCAGCATGAATTTCATACAAGGTTGTTATTGAATCCACCAAACTTAATGCAATCTCAAAATCTCACTTTTTTACAAACATCCTCACTAATATATGACATTCGTATAAGTTTTGATTGAGTTCACTCCTTTCGCTACAAAAAATTCACAAAAATCAAAGGCTTTTTTAACAAATATTTAAGATACATCTTCATGAGTTCTTATATGAACCTGCTCTGTTTTTATGTCTTTGTTGTACTATTTTGGTTAATTAGTTTTAGCTTTAGCTTTTAGGTTAATTAGAAGGTCTAGAAGAAGTGACTTAGTGTGTCGATGCATTTTGCTGATTCAGTATTTCACTTCATTGTGACCATAGACTGTTTTTTTATACTTTCAAGTTAATTGCTCAGTCAAGGAATTTGGTCTGTTGATTCAGTGTGCTGATTTAGTATTTTACTTCACTGTGATTCAGTGTGCCGATTTGTTGCCCTAATTTTGTTATTGTGAGTAATGTTTTTGTCATGAATGCCCTCAGTGTGCTGATTTGGTGGGTCAAATCATTCATGTCGTATGCGGATTAATTAATAATGTATTTAATTTAATTATTCTGTATTTTGCTGCCTGTGTGAAAATTTTGTGTCCCGAGTCAGCGTAATGGTCTGATGTGTTGATTCCTTGATTCCTAATATATCGATGAATTTTATTGCCAATTCGCAATTGTTTTTTTCCAATGTGATAATAGAGTGTGATCATTTAGTGTGTCAATTCACTGTGATGTGTTAATTTGCTCAATTAAATTTCCTGATTCTGTTATGCTTCCTGTGCAATGACTGTGTATGCTAATTCAGTGTCATTATTCGGTATGCTTATTTTTATTATCTAATTAATTACAATGATCCCGTGGGTTGATTAACCATTGTGATTTAATTTGCTGGGTTTTATGTTCAGCTATCTGAAAACATACTAAGAAACCTTTCTTATGTTTCCTGCCACAGCTCCACTGGCCCCTGTAATCGACACCCAGAAGACTCTGGCCTATGATCACCTGTATCTGTGCTGGCGCCTCCCACAGGACTCAGCTCCTGCCTGGCACTACTCCGTGGAGTATCAGAGAAAAGATGGCAGGGATGGGCCTTTGTGGGGCGGAGTCAAATCCGAAAGCTCTGGAGGCCCCAACAGTCCTTGGCAGCGCATAGATGAGGTGGGCGGGACTAGTGCAGTGATTGACAGACTGGAGATGGACAGCGTGTATGTGCTGAGAGTAAGAGGCTGCAACAAGGCCGGTTTTGGCGAGTACAGTGAAGAAGTGTACCTACACACACCGCCTGCACATGGTAACACACAATCTCAGTGACACCATCTTTACATTTTATTTCTCAGTACAGTATACATTCATGGGATATCAGTCATCCTAAACTCATTTTCTCATATTCACTTCTGCACTTATTTTTCCATACCTTCATTTTTTTTCATTTTCCTGTCGCCTCACTTTAATTATTCCTCCAGCTTTTTTTTTCAATTTCTTCCATCTTTCTCTCTCAGTCTCTCTGTTCGGTAAATCATAGTCCTTCCTCACCCCGTCTCTCAAGGCCACTCGTTTTCCATTCATTCTTATGTTTCATTTATCTTCCCTTTCCTTCCATCTGCTTTTTGTCTGCTTCTGCCCTGACTTGTATTTCTATGTCTGATCCAGAATATATTAGCTGCTTGACCTTCTCCAAATCCTACTATATGTACAATGTCCCTACTTTTATCTTTACCCTCCGTCCTTGTTTCCTTTCCTCCCCTTCTATGAATAATCCCTTTGTCCTTGTTTTACCTGTCTACTTGTCATATCTACTTTTTTTTTTTATTATTCCTGTCCTCCTTATGTTTGTTGTCCCCTTTCTCTCTGTTAAAATACGATCCCCACTACTCCTGTTCCCTACTCCTCCCCCGCTCTTCTGTCTTTCTCTCTCTTTCTTTCTCTCCTTCTTTCTAACTCTCAGTGCTGTCATTTTGTCTGGACTCTCGCTGGGGGCTCCATGCTGAGCGTGTGGCACTGGGTAAAGGGCAGACGTATGCCCGTAGTGTGCCTGGTCTGACTTTGCTGCAGGCCGCCGACCGCGCCCTCACTTCCTTTCATCTGACCTCTGACCTCCTTGTGGCAGACGTGTCAATCACACAGGGTCGTCACTACTGGGCATGCTCAGTAGAGCCTGGTTCTTACTTAGTCAAGGTGAACAGATTGGACAGCACAGATTTTTATTTAACATATGTAAACTGTCATTGGTTTACACGTGTGTGTGTGTGTGTGTGTGTGTGTGTGTGTGTGTGTGTGTGTGTGTGTGGTGTGTTTAGGTTGGTGTTGGCCTAGAGACAAAGCTTCAGGAGTGGTTCCACTTACCACAGGACATGGCAAGTCCACGGTAAAGCTGTGAAAATCAGTTCTGCTCACTATTTAAAATATATATTATTGTGTTTTTCCATTTAAATACTTAGAAAATAAATAAATAGAAAATTAGTCTTTTATAATATATATTTATATTTATAATTTAT
>MU551646.1:4790178-4874329 GCA_024362625.1 Silurus asotus | reverse complement strand
AAAATCTTAATAAATAAAGTAAAATATTACATACAGTAATACAGTATGTGTGTGTGTGTGTGTGTTAGTGCTGTCAAAATTAACGTTAATAACACGTTTTTGACAACATTAAATCTTTTTACGCACGATTAATGCAGCACACATTTCTGTTTGACCAATTTCATAAAAAATAAATAAATAAATAAATATAAAAGAGGGAAAACTGAAACTTTTAATGCAACATACATTTATTTACAACGCCCTTTTCTTTACTCGATATTAAAAGAAAAACTTGCCCTAAAAAAATCATTTTTGGAAACATAGCAGAAGTTCTGTTTGGTGTCCTGATGATTTATGTAATTTAAAATACCATAATTACATTAAAACATTTACAACAATATTTTGTCTTCATGCTCTATGTTGAGTCTGGTTCCACTAATAACAGAACATACATTTGCATAAATCATCAATTTTTGTCCATGAAAAGCATTAATTTAAGGTACATTTGGAACAGATAAAAATGTGCGATTTAGTTACGATTAATCAGGAGCAGTCATTCAATGAATTGCGATTAAATATTTGTATCGACTTACAGCCTTAATATATCCATTCCGCATTTAGCCCGTATTTGCCATTATGTTGATAAAGTCAGGAACGAATGTATGTGAGGTGAGAAGGCCTGGGGTGCACTTAGCATTCCAATTTATCCCAAAGGTGTTAAGTAGGGTTGAGTTCAGAGCTCTATAGCAGGCCACTCAAGATCTTCCACTCCAACCCATGCAAACCACATCTCCCAAGAGCTCACTTTGTGCACAATTGCATTGCTATGCTGGTACCAGTTTTGGCCTAATAGTTCAAGGAAAGGGATTAAACACCGCAAACTCTTCTGTTGTTCATTATAGTTTTGGTTATTAAATCTGATTTAGTCAGAGATCTAATAAAATATCAGAAAGCATTATGTTAAATTATGGCCTAATGTGCTCACATGTTTCAGTGATGCTCTCCCTTATTTATTTGTAGATATGATCCTGATAGTGGGCATGACAGTGGAGCAGAGGATGCCCAGGACTGTCCACCTCCATTTTGCTTCCTCACCATGGGCATGGGTAAAATCCTCATGCCCAAATCAGGGGCATCCAACGGCATGTCCGGTCCCCTCACTGCACCCTTGCCCCCACGCCTCGGTGTGTGTCTGGACTACGATAAAGGGTGTGTCACTTTCTACGATGCGCACTCACTTCGAGTGCTCTGGGATGGGACTGTCGATTGCTCCGCCCCTGTCTGCCCGGCTTTTTGCTTCATTGGCGGAGGGGCACTGCAGCTGCAGGAGCTTATAGCTAATCGCAGCACGGACCAAGCCACGGCCAGGAGAGTCACCGTTCAATCACATGCCACAAATCTGAATAACTGAAGCCATAAACAGTTCTACAGCTGTCAAGCACCTTTAAATGTTAGTATTTATTTTATTAGTTAGTATTTATATATTTATTTATTTATGGATTAGCTTTTATGTATAGTTCATTTTATGCCACACACAGGGCTTTAAATTAAGATTAACTCCTGCATTATGCCTAGAAACTGCAGCATGCAAATGACCATGATTTCTTAATGCAAATCTTTCTGCTTAAAAAAACATAAAGAACTAGTCTGGTGCATGAACTGTATAACACACCTGTAGGCATAAATCGCGAATGATGCATTTCTATTGGAGGGAATGATAATTTATAAGCTATTTTTTCACATTTAGCCTATAAAGCACCTAAAATGGATATGTCAATAATTTGTACTGGCTTTGACAAATGCTGGTCTGTTTGCTTTTTATAGGACTGTATAGTTGCCACATTTGGGTCTGTCTCCATTGGTTTAGATCGGGTTTAGTTTTAATGTTAAAGTCCTCACAGTACCGTGCTGCTGTTTCGTGTGTAACACAGTAGAATCACCACATATCTGTTCCTTCTTCCACAGTTTGCTCTTTCATTCCACAGTGTTTTGCTTCATTTATAAGACACCCCATCACAGCATGGTCCAAAAACATCCAATCCCATGCTATATGTCTTAAACTAATGCCATCAATGTTTGTAATACGTGTGCATTACACATATAAACATTTATGTCAGTATATTAAAATTTCCTGAAATTGATGTCAGACAAACTAGCATACACACTCTATATGTTTGTTTTTTCACAACAAAGCGCTTTAACTGTGATGTCCTCAGACGTGACAATATGAAAACGGACACTTTTAACTATTTTAACGTAAAGTATCACAATATTACAAGTGTTTAAAGTATATCAAAATGTCATGTCTCAGATTAATATACGTATACACTGTATACACAGTACAATAATCAACATCTCAATACTATATGTCTGTTTATTACCAGCAGTTGTTTCAGCAAAGCATGATAAAAAAAATTAAACATGAAACTGTATATGTTTGAATATTGAAAATGATTAGTATCAGATCCATGTTTCTGCTTATTAAAAATACTCGACAGAATGAACTAAATTGGCATTAAGTGGTTACTCAGGCCTGTGAAGTCACAATCAAATGTAAAATTATTGGAAACTGATTCTGTCCTTGTAATACAGTGCAGGTGAATTCTTGATTATGATTGGTCAGGAGGTTTTATTGTTTTTTTTATTTAAGTAGCTCTGTTGCAACTTTATTATGTTCCATTATATAATTTTGTTTTATAGCTGCAGTGTATAGCAGACGATTCAAAAGTTGTAATTGTGGATATGCTGTTAATACTGTAAGTTTTCTGTAAGATGTTCAATTAACATTTTTGGACGGAGTCTCCAGTGTGAGAATATTTTGTAACTAAGGTAAAGTTGTACTTTTTTATTCTTTTCTTTCCTAATCTTCAAGACTGAGGGCTTTACGGTTTCTCTGTGATTTTTGCTGCATTGATTTTTGTTTTATTCACATGAGAGTGATGACTGTTTTTTTTAGTTGCTATAATAAGTTTGCAGACAACATTAAATGCAACTTTAAATTGATAAAATTGACAAGGTGTTGTCTTTTTTTTCAGGAATCATGCATAGCATAACCCTCTGTGCTCCAGGGGCGCTGCATCATGCCGAGATATATATATAGATATATATATACACACACTCACCGGCCACTTTATTAGGTACACCTGTCCAACTGCTCGTTTACAACTGCAAATTTCTAATCAGCCAATCACATGGCAGCAACCCAATGCATTTAGGCATGTAGACATGGTCAAGACGATCTGCTGCAGTTCAAACCAAGCATCAGAATGGAGAAGGAAGGTGATTTAAATTAATTTAAACTTGGCATGGTTGTTGGTGCCAGAAGGGCTGGTCTGAGTATTTTAGAAACTGCTGATCTACTGTGATTTTCACGCACAAACATCTCTAGGGTTTACAGAGAATGGTCCAAAAAAGAGAATATATCCAGTGAGTGGCAGTTCTGTGGGCACAGATGTCTTGTTGATGCCAGACCACACTGGGTGCCACTCCTGACAGCTAAGAACAGGAAACTGAGGCTACAATTCGCACAGGCTCACCAAAATTTAACAATAGATGATTGGAAAAACGTTGCCTGGTCTGATGAGTCTTGATTTATGCTGTGACATTCAGATGGTAGGGTCAGAATTTGCCGTCAACAACATGAAAGCATGGATCCATCCTGCCTTGTATCAACGGTTCAGGCTGGTGGTGGTGGTGAAATGGTGAGGGGGCCTCCACAGTCACCAGATCTCAATCCAATAGAGCACCTTAGGGATGTGGTGGAACATTAGATTCGCATAATGGATGAGCAGCCGACAAATCTGCAGCAACTGTGTGATCCTATCATGTCAATATGGACGAAAGTCTCTGAGGAATGTTTCCAGTACTTTGTTGAATCTATGCCACGAAGGATTAAGACAGTTCTGAAGGCAAAAGGGGGTCCAACTGTGTGTGTGTGTGTGTGTGTGTGTGCATGTGTGTGTGTGGCTTTAAACTATGATTTAAAGCTTTAATAAGACGTTTGTTCAAATGACACTTATGCACATATGATAAAAACATTTTTGATGATCCCTTACAAATAATGTATTCCAAAAAACACCTTTTGTCAGTAATTATAACAATAAAATATGTATTCCAGTATGCTCTTTTTCAGTAGATGGCACTCATGACCATTTCCCAACCTGTGAGAGCATCCGTAGAATTGCAATGACCAGGAGCTCCCATCGTGGGGCCTTGAGACAGGAACCTAGGATCTCTCCACACATCTAAAGCACGTAGGGCTCAACGCGTGACCTTGATTGCAAGGAGTGGATTGCCTTTCTGAGCGGATCCTCGGGTACTGAGCCACCACTAAAAGGGTCTCATGTGCAGGAGGCCAAGTGGAACCACATTGGATGCTGCTGCCATCAGCCCCAGCAGTCTCTGGAACTGCTTGAACTTGCAGTGAGTCACTGGCTTTCTTTCACCCTGCTGACGACCGTAAGGATGGATGCATTGCGGGCAGGAGACAACTGCGCACACATAAGGGTTGAATTACACACAACGCCTAAGTAAGTGGTTCTCTGTAGAGGAGAAAGGACCCTCTTTTTGCAGCTCAGCTGTAACCACAAGTGAGCAAGACAGCATCTCGATGCAGGATCACTAAATGCTCTGATTGAGCTTAAATCAACCAATTGTTGATATAGTTTAGAATGCGGATACCCTGAAGTCTCAGAGTGACCAGGGCAGCATGTGTGGAATACATCCACACACTTTGTGAAGGTGCAGGGTGAGAGGGCAAGACTGAAAGATTGGTAAGCTTCGAAACCAAAAGCGAACCTCAGGAAGGAAGGACAGATACATGGAAATATGCATCCTTCAGATCTATCGTGTCAAAACAGTCCTCGGACCTGATTTGAGACACAACCTGGTACAGGGTCAGCATCTTAAACCTGAGTCTCAATAGTGAGCGGTTCAGCTGACATAGATCTAGTATAAGACACAACCTCCCGTCTTTATTGGGAAATATAAAGTACCGGCTGTGGAACCCGGATTCTCTGTCTGATAAAGGTACCACCTCTTGTTCCATTACCAGAGCCTGCTCGGGTCCCACCAGGTTGAACCAGGAAGGACGAGACCCAAACTGAATTGTATAGCCTCTGTCTTCAGTATGCAGGACCCACCGAGACACATCTGGCAGAGCTTTCGAGGCTTTCAGGTAGTCTCTCAAGGGTATCAGTCTCTCTTGACTGACCTCTGGTGAGCCTAGAGCTGCGCTATGCCCTGGTGCTCTAGGGGCCTCCTGGAATGCAGCCAATTCTCCAGGTCTGATGCGGTACCGGGTGACAACCGGGGAGGGTACTCGCTGGAACTGGCAATGCCATAAAACGAAGCCCTCTTAAAATGACAGTCCTCAGATCTGTCATTTCTCGGAGTTTGGCTCAGAGCATTGTACAAGATCTCTTGTAGGGGAAGTGTGAGGCGACTGTTTGTTTCTGAACCTACTGGTGTCGGGAGGTGCTGGGTTGATCTTGGGACTATGCCGGCTGAGCAGCATTATGAGAGTGATGTGGTAGCAACCGCTGGACTGCCACAGACTGTTTCTAGGCTTCCTGAAACCTATCGAGTCGGCACTAGTGGGACATCCCGCAAAACGGCCCTATCCCTGTCAGAAAGAAAGGGTGAGCCAAAGGTGCATCTCAGACACAAGGGGGGTGACCACAGACCGGCCAACAGCCACAGTGGTCTCCTGGCCGCCTGAAATGCCTCTTACGTCCAGCTCTCGCAGTAGGTCTGATAGGCCTGCAACACTGGCAATGGTGTGCAGGCATGCTGCAGCGTCACCTGCTGAGGTGTAAGCCTTGCCCACCAGCACCACCATATTTCGAAGTGGCTCGGTGGGCAGAGAGATATCTGGCCAGTGTCTCTTCAACCCAGGGCACTGACCTGTGACCTCACTTATTCAGTCCAACAGTGTTCAAGTAAAGGAAAAATCCAGGACTAAAGTGTGCAGATCTGGAAAGAAGGCCTTTCTGCTCATCAGCCAGCCAATCTATATCCAGCTTGGCTACAGCACAGGTCACAACCTCCAATAGCTCCTCATAACAAACAGGCAGAAAGCGACCTCACCCACCGATCCTCATAGAAGAAATGGAAAGAAACTGCCGAAAGGCGTGCTTTCGAAGCTTGCGAATGAGTGCTGGACCAGGCAGGTGAGGAAGGAGAAAGGGACAAGCCCATCTCCAGACCCTCTTCCAGGTCCATCTGTGATCCCCAGGAACTAGCATGAGAGCGGGGCCAGAAACACGAGGAGCGGAGGCACCCTCCTGAAAGAGTACCCACCGGGAGCGGAGTGTTCACATCGACATGCGAGCGCAATGTGCGCAATTGGCTCTCTCGGAAACTGACCTAGCATGCTCTGCTCCAAAGCAAGCCACACCGGAAAGTGTGCTTAGTTTTCTTGCTTGCTTAAATTTTTATTACAATTTTTTCCAGAAATTTTCCATTTAGACAAGCACACAAAAAAACAGAAGCTAGCGCCGGCTTCACTCTATGTGCTTTTAATAGCTTCCTGGTAATGACATCACCCCGCTGGTGACGCCGCGCTTTGTGTTCCCAAAGCGTTGTTAATGCAGCTCGAGTTCGTGAAAGGGAAAATTAATCTGGTTCCTTATTTTTAAGTTTATATATTTATTTATTTATATATTTATTATTATTTATTTGGTGCTTTTTTTGAATTTGCCATTTTTCTCTACTTATTTTCAATGTATTTTTTTTGCAGATTAAAATAAAACAAATGTCTAGTTTGGGCATCTCTGGACTGTATCCACAAAAGTTTGTAGAAGATTTGTATGTGCTTTTTAAACATTCCATTCCACATTTAGTCCCCATTTCCTCTTATAACAACCTCCACTTTTCTGGGAAGATATTTCAATAGATTTTGAGTGTGCTTATGGAGATTTGTGCTCATTCAGCTGTAACAGTGTTAGTAAAGATATATAAGGGTATCTAATGTCATGCAAAAACTTAAATTAAAGCAAGAATGCAGAAAAAAATGTATAATAATACATTCTGAAGCTGAACTTACTGGCAGGCATGTTTTATGAATTCCACAGCCTTTTGTGTATTTCCAGGAGCACTTCCTCGTGCTTTATGTCCCATGTGACTGTAGGGTTCAGGATTATTGTCCAGTTATACAGGTTCTTTTTTTTTTAACTGCATCTGACAAACAGTTGTGCAGTCAAGAAGATGCATATGATACCTGCTAATTTGTGTTTATGGAGGTTTAGGAATTGTGTGTATAAAAGTCTGTGGGTGGGCATTAATCTTTTTTAATAGCTGGAAGGGTAGTATGCTATAGTATACTGCAAGGATATAAGAACATTAGTTTGCTTTATTATACAATTAGAAAATCAGTCAATATTCTGGATGCAGCACAGTGTATAGCAACACAGTGGTCTTGTTTTTCTGTGAACATTTGATTGCCTTACCTTACATCACCCCAACACCTAGTTATATGACCCTTTACTGTTCCTGACTAAAAGCAGTAGAACCCTGATGTGATCTTCTGCTGTTGAAGCACATTTAACTTATCTGAGAAGCTATTCCGCTCAATACCCGTGTAAAGCTTGATTATTTGAGTTACTGTAGACTTCTATTCAGGTTGAAACCAGTCTGATCGTTCTTCTCTGACCTCTCTCATTAAAAAGGCATATTCAAATGCAGAACTGCTCTGCAATGAATTCCTTTTATGTGGATGTGTGAATGTTTGTGTGTTGATTCTAAGTGCCTTTAACAGAAATTCAATGTGAACATCACCTGACTGCTGACTCTGATATTACATGGCTGCCTGACTGGATAACTGTAAAACGAGATGTTGAAGTGTTTTGTGATCCAAGAGAGTACACCAAAATATCGAATGGTAATCATTTTATTTTTTTATTCGAAGGGGCTTTTGGTGTACTATTTTTAACAAACATTTGCTAAAGATTGGTAAGGATTTTCCTTTAACTTTCACACTTTGTCTTTGAATATTATAAATTTAAATTTTTTTTTTTTTTTTTTTTTTCAGTTTATAAGAGAAAAAAAGTTGTCCAACATAATTGGGCTTAGATCAGAGCTCTATAGCAGGCCACTCAACATCTTCCACTCCAACCCTTGTAAACCATATTGTTTTTTAAATATTGCAGAACTTTATTACTCCCTATGCATCTGTATTTTCTTTTCCTTTAAGGAAGTATTTCTTTCTATTACTTACTCTACCTGCATTTGTTGTTGAATAACGTGTATAACAGCATTCCAGAAACATGAAACATTTTGATATTTTAGATAGAAGTTAAGAAAAAAACAAAGATTAAACAACATCATCACAGCAATAACAATGATTATGATACTATTGTTATTGTAAATAATTATGATCTGATATTAGAGGTAATGTGGGCATGTGTGAAAGTGAGAGAGAGAGATACATTAATGCAGGCAGTTATATGTTATACACACACACACACACACACACACACACACACACACACACACATATATATCAAAGTTGGAAAGTAACGAAGTACAAATACTTCCTTACTGTATTTAAGTAGATTTTTTGGCATCAGTACATTACTGTACTATTTAATTTTTACTTTTACTCATTAAAAAAATATTTTTTACACAAATATCTGTACTTTCTACTTCTTACATTTTTAAAACAGACTCGCTACGTTTTAATCCATTGATTTGGTGGAATTTTTTTATTTTTTTAATTTTCACTGCATGCCAATTTCAGCCAAACAACTGATTTCCTGTCATTGCGTGTCTTTTTCAATCCACTGGTGTATAGAGTCCTGTCTCTCACTCACCACAGATGTTGACTAGTTTACAGCTAAGAATGAGCAGGCAGAAGGCAGTAAGAAGTTTAGGGTTAATGTGGATAAAACAGAGGGAGTCAGTGATGTAAACATGACTGAGAACAGACACATTCCTGATCATCATCATCTTTTCTCTGCTTGTGTTCTATATGTTGATCTTCAGCCTGGACACATTCATTAGGTAACAACATTTTTTATTTGTTTTGTTTTAAATAAATAAACTCCAGATAAAAATATTTTAAATAGTAAACTTTTGTTTTATTTCTGCGCCAAGTCTCAAATCAAACACCAAAATCCTACAGGATTCACACAATTAACCCTCTAGGTGGCGTTTTGTGGGGTTTTCCCTCATAATGGCGACACAAACTTAAATTATTGTCTTTATTGATCGTTCAGATAAAAACATCATTTAACATCATTTAAATTAAGCTTTCTGATTTGACTTGAAGAGGTGCAGTCTCTCCAGTAATACCTCAATAACTGTCCATGCGGAAACATAGCAAAGGCTCTTAATGATGTCCACACATCTCTGCACTGATATAGCCTTTATATTTAATTACTGTACATATGCTTACATATCAAGTCAAGTTAAGTTTATTTCTATAGCACTTTTCACAACAGACATTGTCTCAAAGCAGCTGGTGTAACACCAGCAAGGTGAATGGTGTGTTTTTATCCCTGATGAGCAGCCCTGGTGACTGTGGCAAGGAAAAACTCCCATAGATGTAATGAGGAAGAAACCTTGAGAGGAACCAGACTCAAAAGGGGAACCCATCCTCATTTGGGTGACATCAAGAGTTTGATCATAAATCTTTCAACAATACAGAACACTGGAGAGTGAGAACGAACATGAGTACTGGAGTAAAATATTATAAGTAATGTTCTTTCTACAGTCTTCTACAGTCTATATGGTTAGTAGCTCCTAGTTTTATGGTCTCTTTTAGTTAATGTCTCTGTCTCACTGTATATGTCTCTCTCTTGCTGTCTCTCTATTTGTTTGTCACTCTTTCTAAAGCTGTGTCTGTGTCTCTTTGTCTTTGTCTCTGTCTTTCCTGCTTATTTACATGTTTTGAGATTTGAAGTAATGTCATTAGCGATCTATGATAAAAGACTTTCCTGGTTCGATTCTTACCTCTAGTTTCATATTGAACATTATAAGAAGTTTTTAAAAACAGAACAATGAAAGGTCATTAAAATTGGTTGCTGGCAAATCATGGTATATCAGTGGTGCAGGTGTTGGAGATGTGGTTGTACCTTGTATCTGAGTCACTTCTCTTAAGCTTCAAGTAACTGAGAGAATGAACAGGAAGGAGAAGTTTTGACCCTCTACCATCATGATCTAAGAGAAAACTGGTATTTTAACTATAGAAAAGCCAAGAGTCCAATAAGCAAAAGCTTGTTTGCCCCCCGTGGTAGTGTAGTGGTTAGTGATGTGGTCTCTGCTATCTGACTCACCCGGTTCGATTCCTACCACTTAGCTTTCCTTTAAATTGTTTAAAAAGTTTTAATAAAGAACTATAAAAGGTCCTAAAAATCAGATTCTTGCAGGAGATCCTGTGGCTCAATTGGAAGAGCTTTGCCTCTGGGTTGAGAGGTTGCCGGTTCAAACCCCGGCCAGGGCTCAAAGTTAAGAGTGTGGAAGGTGTCCGGAACGGTTGCGTTGAAGGTTGGGTATGGAAGGTTTCGGAGGGTGTATCCTGAAGCAGGGGGGCAATATCCGGGCATCTGCCCCCCCAGCGTCTGAGAGGTTGAAAGCAGGGGGTTATGAAGCAAAAACGTCCAAAAAAGTATCGACTTAGTTTTGCATAGGGAAAAATTCTGCCAAAAACCTATCACCCTCACTTTTTCTGAGGCTGTGCAGCAGCAGGTCTTTACAGCCTTTGTTCACAGTCATCCACTCTATTGCTCACCACAGACTACTTTCCACACAGCTTACCCAGTGTGAGCACAAGCCAGATTCGAACCAGCAACCTCTGAGCTCAGAGGCAAGGCTTTTACCACAAAGCCATCAAGTCCCACAACACTCCTTCCTTTTTTTGGGGGTTTATCCTTCGTTTCATGCTTCAAAACAAGAAACTCAGACCAGACAGAAACACAGAAAGCAGGATTCGAACCCTGAACCCCACCAACAGTGAAATACCAGTCTTAACCCACTGAACCATCGGGAAGGACAAGCTGCGATGTTTGTTTAGAGCAGGTCTATCTTTCTTTTTAACCCATCAAAACAAGAATATGAAGATGTAGGAATCAGGACTTTAACCTACCTCATGACTAGCCCACAGAAAGCCAGGTTTAAGAGGCTTTTATTGTCATTTCTACTATACACAGTGGTACACATTACACAGTAAAAATGAGACAACATTCCTCCAGTACCCTGGTGCTACACTAAACAACAACAAGCTACATAAAGTGGATCAAGTGCAACCAAAAAAACAAGCTAGATTCGAACCAGCAACCTCTGAGCTCAGAGGCAAAGCTTTTATCACAAAGCCATCAAGTCCCACAACACTCCTTCCTTTTTTGGGGGGTTTATCCTTCGTTTCATGCTTCAAAACAAGAAATTCAGACCAGACAGAAACACAGAAAGCAGGATTCGAACCCTGAACCCCACCAACAGCGAACTACCAGTCTTAACCCACTGAACCATCGGGAAGGACAAGCTGGGATGTTTGTTTAGAGCAGGTCTATCTTTCTTTTTAACCCATCAAAACAAGAATATGAAGATGTAGGAATCAGAAATTTAACCTACCTCATGACTAGCCCACAGAAAGCCAGGTTTAAGAGGCTTTTATTGTCATTTCTACTATACACAGTGGTACACATTACACAGTAAAAATGAGACAACGTTCCTCCAGAAGCCTGGTGCTACACTAAACAACAACAAGCTACATAAAGTGGATCAAGTGCAACCTAGTGCAAACAAAAAAACAAGCCAGATTCGAACCAGCAACCTCTGAGCTCAGAGGCAAAGCTTTTATCACAAAGCCATCAAGTCCCACAACACACCTTCTTTTTTGGGGGGTTTATCCTTCGTTTCATGCTTCAAAACAAGAAATTCAGACCAGACAGAAACACAGAAAGCAGGATTCGAACCCTGAACCCCACCAACAGCGAAATACCAGTCTTAACCCACTGAACCATCGGGAAGGCAAGCTGCGATGTTTGTTTAGAGCAGGTCTATCTTTCTTTTTAAGCCATCAAAACAAAAATATATGAAGATGTAGGAATCAGGAATTTAACCTACCTCATGACTAGCCCACAGAAAGCCAGGTTTAAGAGGCTTTTATTGTCATTTCTACTATACACAGTGGTACACATTACACAGTAAAAATGAGACAACGTTCCTCCAGAACCCTGGTGCTACACTAAACAACAACAAGCTACATAAAGTGGATCAAGTGCAACCTAGTGCAAACAAAAAAACAAGCGAGATTCGAACCAGCAACCTCTGAGCTCAGAGGCAAAGCTTTTATCACAAAGCCATCAAGTACCACAACACACCTTCTTTTTTGGGGGGTTTATCCTTCGTTTCATGCTTCAAAACAAGAAATTTAGACCAGACAAAAACATAGAAAGCAGGATTCAAACCCTGAACCCCACCAACAGCGAAATACCAGTCTTAAACCACTGAACCATCGAGAAGGACCATCTTTGACGATTGTTTAGAGCAGGTCCATCTTTTCTTTCAAACCATCAACACAAGAATATAATGCTAAAGACAGACATAAGAAGCAAAACCATATCATGACTAGCAGGGACAAAGCAGGATTCGAACCCCGATTCATACCATTAGTGAGGCACCAGCATTAACCCACTGAACCATCAGGAAGGATAAGCTGGAAAGCTTGTTTAAAGCAGGTCTATCTTTCTTTTTAACCCATCAACACAAGAATATGAAGATGCAGGAATCAGGAATTTAACCTACCTTATGACTAGCAGACAGAAAGCCAGGTTTAAGAGGCTTTTATTGTCATTTCTACTTTACACAGTGGTACACAATACACAGTAAAAATGAGACAACGTTCCTCCGGAACCCTGGTGCTACACTAAACAACAACAATCTACATAAACTGCAGACAAAAAAAAACAAGCCAGATTCAATCCAGCAACCTCTGAGCTCAGAGGCAAGGTTTTTATCACAAAGCCATCAAGTCCCACAACACACCTCCTTTTTTGGGGGGGTTTACCCTTCGTTTCATGCTTCAAAACAAGAAATACAGACCAGACAGAAACACAGAAAGCAGGATTCGAACCCTGAACCCCACCAACAGCAAAACACCAGTCTTAACACACTGGACCATCAGGAAGGACCAGCTGCAACGATTGTTTAGAGCAGGTCTATCTTTTCTTTCAAACCATCAACACAAGAATATAATGCTAAAGACAGACATAGGAAGCAAACTCATATCATGACTAGCAAGGACAAAACAGGATTCAAACCCTGATTCACACCATTAGTGAGGCACCAGCATTAACCCACTGAACCATCAGGAGGGATAAGATGAAAAGCTTGTTTAGAGCAGGTCTATCTTTCTTTTTAACACATCAACACAAGAATATGAAGATGCAGGAATCAGGAATTTAACCTACCTCATGACTAGCAGACAGAAAGCCAGGTTTAAGAGGCTTTTATTGTCTGTAAAATTATCTGTAAAAACTATACCCGGGAGTGAATATAAACAGACACAATGTAGTGCAAAAAACAGCAGTAGTCAAGAGGTGCAAAAGACAGCTTGTAAACATAATAACATATAAAGTATACATGTAAAGTATATATAACATGTAAAGTATAATAAAAGTATAGTGTAATAAGAAACAGTAAAGGTGCAAAAAACAGCATATAAACGGTATAATAGAGTCAAAGGTGCAAAAAACAACATGTAAACAGTGTAGTACGGTAGAGTATAAATAATAATAAATAAATGATTGTGGAATGGGCTGAGATGAGTAATGAGTGTGTGTCGAGTGTTAAGTCTAGGACTTCAGCGAGGCACCAGCCTAAACCCACTAAACCATGGAAGAGATCAGACTGGGAAGCATGTTTAGATGAGGCACAAACCTTAAACCACTGAGCTACCACTGCTGAAAAGCATGTGTGCTTTTTGGAGGGTTCATACTTTATTTCATGCCACCACAGTAAGAAAGAAGGCATGTAGAACTGGCTTTGAAACCTTATCACCAGTGTGGACTATATTAAAGACCATGTTCAGGCACAATCCTTAACCCACTGAGCTACCACAGAAGTGCCTTTTTTTTTTTTCCCAAAAGGGCCTTTTTTTTTTTTTTTTTTTTTTGGTGGAGTTATCTTTCTTTAAAGACCAGGAAATCAAGAAATTAATCCAGCACAGAAATGAAATGTTTTCAGAGTGGACAAGGTCCGGAAGTTTTATTTACCAACACAGCAACCAGCTCGACCAGGATTCAAACTCTCAAACTCATCCTCGTGGGGACCCTGACATTAACCCACTAGTCTGTCTGTCTATCTATCTATCTATCTATCTAATATGATGTTTAAATCTATCTAATATGATGTGAGGTCCAGTTAACAGCTAAGACAGGTGGAAATAATAACTACTTTTTACTTAAGTACATGTCAGAGCCAAGACTTCTTTACTTTCACTTAAGTAAAAAAATATATTCAGTACTTCAACTTTTACCCGAGTATTTTAAAACATGAGAATCTGTACTTCTACTTAAGTAAAGGATGTGTGTACTTTTGCTATATATATAATTTTTTATATAGAATAATATTATCTAAATAATGCAATAATATTTCATATGCATGTACTAAATATTTTTCCCTTTTTTAAATAATATTTATTATCCCCCTTGGAAAACACACACACACACACACACACACACACACACACACACACCCATGCACATGCATTTTTTTTTCTCTTCCATTCTTTTGTTCCTTTGTGTGACAAAGGATATAAATAAAAGCCTTGTCACATTTCTCTTTCACTTTAGTTTTCTCTGACACGTCCCAAAGAAACGTCTGTACACCTAATATGTAAGTAAAGATTTATTAGCAGATTTATTTTTCTCTTACTTCTACTTTCTCTTACATTGTTTAGTTCTAAAAAAAAAATATTTTTTAAATAATATCTCTCAAAATAATTTTCCTTATTACTATTATTATCGTTATTATTATTAATAGTAATAGTATAGTCATCACCATAACATATTATTTACATATAATTATTATTTGTCATTTTTCATTCCTAGCTGTAAGACATAACCCTGAAAATTAATAAATGAATCATTAAATAAATAAAATATACAGCCAAATTACATTCTGGCAAAAGGACATCACAAATACACACATTTTTGCTCTTTAGCATTGACAAACGATTTAAAGTTTTTCTCAGTTTCTTTGAAGCATTTCTCAAATCATCCTTAATAATTGCAATCCAGTAAGTGCATTCTTAAAACAATTTGTACAACAGCAGAATACACTGGATTTTTTGCCTAAGACTGTATTTTTCTCAAAATACTTAGTTCATATTTTAAAAGTACAGTAAGTATTTCTCATTGCCATCAGAAGTTCTTTTGTCATTGTTCACAAACAAGATCGTCAAAATGTTGTCATGTTTTCAGTATGACGCTTTTCTTGATATAAACTACGGTTTGGATTACAATGATTGAAAATGCACAAGGCTGAATTTCTTCTGTATGGTATATATGAATTTTAGCATCACAAATGTATTTATTTGATTGCATATTGATTGCTAGAGACTGAACAGGATTCACACTTTCACTGAACTGTGCTAGTGTAAGTTCATTTCTTGGTTGTTCGTCCATTTTCAGAAAGTGTAATTCTGTGCTTTGCTCCGTCTGTATATGTTCGCCAATGGAAGGTTTACAAATCACCTTTGATCTTTTTTAGTTTTTGAGAACTAGTTGATTATTGGTTGAATTAAAACTGTACACTTCCCTTCATTAGTGAAATTTAAGATTCACCTGCACAATTCATCAATTCAAGAAATATTTACCAAAAAAAGGTTTAATAGAAATGTAAGCATGACAGATTCTGACACCAGGTTCAACCATTTTGTATTCAATTACTTATGTCATGAACTGATGCTGATGTTTTGGGGGTTAAGACTATTTAGGTGAAACTAGTATAATATATTTTGATCAACATGACATAAACAACTGATAATGTAGGAAACTGCAGACACTTGTACACAATCGATTAAATGAATGTACAATATCGTTCACAATTTGATTCAAGCAACGAGAAATGTTTTTCAAGATGCGCACAAATGACGGGCAGGTTGAATAAGGAGTTTTGAGAATTTTATTTCTGATCTAAAAAAAGCTCCAAAGCAAGTGAGAAAAACTGTAATATAGGATCTACGCAGTGCAATACGCTCTTGGTGAAATGGGCGGGCTGGATTATCATGAGTGAGTGAGGGGGCTTTGAGGCTTTGGAACCTCACTGTAATTACTTATCAAAATATTTGCCCCTTGCTGCATCATGAATTAATATTTGCCTTGCTATCTTTCCAATGCATGAGATGAGACAGTGTGTCTAAGATAATAATGTCATCTATAAAGGTCTTGCTCAATGACCCAGCAATCGATTAGGGTAAGGGCATCTGAGAAATGTTGTCAGTGGGAATGGGTAACTCAGACAGTGGACTTTTGCCCTAAGGTGGGTTGTGAGTTGAAATCCAAGCATCACCATTTTAGCACTGCTGGACCCTTGAGCAAGACCCTTGACTGCTAAGCTGTGTAAATAATACATACATTATATATATCGCTCTGGATAAGAGCATCTACCAAATACAGTGCACAACATTTATAAGTACAAATACAAACATGGCATATAGGGTGTAACTTTTGGTATACCCATGCACCTTCCCATGTAAATGGTACTAAAAAAATGGATACTTGTCATGATATCACCCCCAGGCAAAAAGGAATGGCATGGTATATGCCATTTATTTCTCAGACTGTACACTAACATAAAATACACCAATAGGTGTGATACTGCCATAGGAACAGAAACCCTGCCCACAGCATTGTGGCCCAAAACTCTTTCAGGCATTTAATCTGTCAACTTAATTACATCAAGGGCGAGCACATTCATTGAGGCAAATCTTGTGCATGCATCAGAGTTCACGGCTCGAGTTGACCAACCAGTTCATCCTGTTGCAGCTTACATCTTTTTTGTTCTCCTTCGTCCTTTTTTTTCTCTTATACATTCTATACAGTGATCTCAAGAGCTCTTGAGACACACTGTCTCATCTCATGCATAAGAAAGAAAGAAAGAAAGAAAGAAGGAAAGAAAGAAAGAAAGAAAGAAAGAAAGAAAGAAAGAAAGAAAGAAAGAAAGAAAAAAAGAAAGAAAGAAAGAAAGAAAGTAATTTTTCATGACAAGGCAGAATGCAAATATTTTTATATTTATTATATTAGGGTGTGAAGGTCTTGGGGGTATGAAATTGTTAATATTTTTAGATATTGGAAGACGATATGTGTGTGTGTGTGTGTGTGTGTGTGTGTGTGTGTGTGTGTACGAGTTTTCTTCATTTTGAAGTAATGTTTCTGACTGTCACTTTTCCCTGTGCTGATTTAAATGTGTCTGTCTAACACAGTCCTTGACTTGCTGTAATGGCACGCTTCAGTCTCCAGGTTGCAGCGTTGAGCCTGGTTTGCCTCATCACCATGGTTACTTCTGACAATGGTTTGTATAATGTTGAACATACTAAACACCACAATTTTGGACAGATTTAGAGGCCAATTTTTGTGGGTTTCTGAGACATGGATCGGTTCTACAATGCCTTTACAGAGTTGAGTGTTGCAGTGGAACTATCGAATTTTGTTAATGGGCCATAATGGCAACAACAAATGGCTGTGTTAATCAAAGTTTTATTGCAAAGAGGCTATAGTCATTAGACTTTTATTATTAAGCTAGAATTTCAAGCTATCTCTCTTCACACACTCCTGCCAAAAAGACTGTAAGGAAAAAACACAAGTAAAAACACTTATTAATAAAGATTTCCCTGATTCAATAGCACAATTTCAATAATAACGTATTTTATGTGCTTATAATAAGTTCTCCACCTCTCTCCCTCTCTCTTTCTCTCTCTCTCTCTCTCTCTCTCTCTCTCTCTCTATCTCTATCCCTACCTACCTACCTATCAATTAACACTCCTATCAAGGTACAAAAAAGAAAGTTAAAACTACAAAAATGAACAAACATTTAATAAACACTATTAACTATATTTATCTTTTACTTTTTAAAATGTACTCCATCTCTCTCTCTCTCTCTCTCTCTCTCTCTCTCTCTCTCATTCTCTCCCTATTTTTTTCTTTCTCTTTCTCTATATCTCTTTCTTTTTCTTCCCTACCATCTCTATTTCTATCCTCACGTGCCTGCCAAACTGCAGAAAGTAAAAGGAAAGTAAAAAGCAAGAAAGTAGAAGAACAATTTCCTTTAATAACAATAATAATAACTTTTTTAATGTGCCTATGATTGGTTCTCCACTTCTCTCTCTCTCTCTCTCTCTCTCTCTCTCTCTCTTCCTCTCTATCTGTTTTCATACTACTGACAAAGTACAGAAAAGTAAGGTGAAAATAGAAACATTTTAATAAACACTTCTCTTATTTAAAACAATATTGATAGCTTCTTTCATGTGCTTACTATCTTTCTCACTGTCTCTTAGATCCAGCAGGCCCACCTGCAGGCCCACCTGCAGCAACGGATGCAGACATATGCACCCAGTTCTTCAATGAAGGCTCCAAGATGACTATTGGTCGAGCCTATGACATGCTCTGGATAAAATTCAGTAACTACTTAAAGGTGTGCATCTACCTTGTGTCAAAAACAGACATCCATGTATATATCAAGTTTTTTGTATTGTGTTTCTCTTGTTCATTGGCTGTGTGCTTCCTGTAACTGTATCTGAAAGGATCAATGACGAGGCACTTTGTTTTCTTTGACACATTTTTTAATGACACATTTGCACATAACAGTGATTGGTTAAAGCTTACAGCCTCTGTCTTTCGGTCTCTAGGAGCAGACGCTGGGAACTCAGATAATTTTGACACTGATGCCATTGGTTGATGAAGACAGAGATAACCGCCTTGACTTAAGTGAATGTGAACAACTTATCAAGCACATCAAGCTCATGGGGCCCCAGCCAACCTCCAAATAAACAGCAGTTTGGTCATAAACAAAACCCGAAAGCAGGCATATGGAAATACTACTCTTTTATTACTAAGCATGCTTTAATTGCAGACAGCTTGTAGGTGTAGCTTATATATATATATATATATATATATGTATATGATTCATCTCTGAATAAATCTTTAATAAAATCTATAACAATTTGAGTAAACTGTGTATGTATGTATTGTGTGACCCCTTCAAGAGATAACATTTATCCCATTATTCACTCTTTAGCTCTTTCTCTTACTACACAAATACACAAAATGTTCTTACATATACAGACATGGACCAATTTGTTGATGCCTCTCCACGAAAAGAAGCAGACAAAAGTCATTGGTGCCCATTATTGTTTATTTTAAAATGAATATAAATCTGAGTTTGGATTCAACAGAATATTAAAAATATTAAAACAAATGAAAGTGGTCTTTAGAGATAGTCACTGCCAACAAACAATTTCTGTAGGCTTTACTGACATACACATGCCTACAGCCGATAGGACTATTTACAAGCAAACGGATTCATCTGTGTTTGATGGGGTTTAGATCGGGGTTGATAAGAAGGCCACTTCAGTGTAGTCAGTGTTTTGTTTTCTTTTTCTGTTTGAATATACTCTCTAAATTTCCACTTCAGCCACTGCTTGCAACCTTGGTTGTCTTGTACTTGTACATGTGTAATGACAATAAAGTTGAATCTAATCTAATCTAATCTAATCTAATAACCACGTCCTTTACCCTCACATGATGCAAATGTGGCGGTCTGTTGTCCGTTTCTTCTCTACAACATCAGAAGGATTTGATCGTTTTTATTCACACAGGTTGCTGGGTAACTTGTTCAGTCCCATGTCATTTTAAGACAAGACTACTGCAACGCTCTGCTGACAGGTCTACCTATGAAATCAATTAGTCCTCTACAAAAGGTTCTCACACACCACCCCACTACTACGCTCCCTCCATTGGCTTCTGATAGCTGCATGCACCAACACCCTCAACCTCAAAGCTCTTATCACCTCTCACACTGAACCATGCTCTATCTGATCTTCTAGCAATGCTCAATTGGTACCACCATCTTTCAGAGTAATAGGAGGTATATATCTAGACTAGACGTGGTGGAAAAAAGATGTCCAAACACCTGAGTCACTGGCTATCTTCAAACAAATAGTTAAGACCTACCTCTTCCTGCAAAACACTTGAAATAGCATTTGTTTTCCTGATGTTTTATATATTCATGTATTTAAACAGAAAAAAGAGTGATATAATTCCTTCCAAGATTTTAGGCGGATGGTTGATGGTATCCTATGTTTGCAATCTGGGGATGCAGTGTGATGGATGACAATAAAAAGCTTGTTGACTCTCTCTTGGCTCCCGGTGCCAGCGAGGAGGCCCCAAAACATCATGTCGAGTCTCGTCCCTGTTTCCCAGTAGGCATCATGTTCTTGTCTGTGGACGCTTCATTTTTGCATCTGTATACATACAGCTGATGTGCATTCAGCTGGTAAAGCTCCATTTTTTGCAAAATAAATATTTTTTTTTCTTATAGTTACATGAAATGCTGTCACATTTAACATTTGATGTCAAAATAAACTCAAGGGACACCTGGCTTTTTTTCATCCATATAAGTTCTTCCTCAAACTTTTACTACAGAATTAGTGCCACACAACTGCATAGGATGACTTTGGGTCAGGCAGCATTGAAATTTCCCTACATTTGAACTAGGAGATTCAAACCTCTTCCAGCATGATACTGCCAACTCCAAGAAGATATGGTTTACATGGGTTGGAGTAGAAGATCTTGAATGGCACGCTAAAGAGCTCTGTCATCATATTGAACACCTTTGTGATGAACACTGACTCCTCCCAAGGTCTCCTTACCCTACATTAGTACCTTACTTTACTAATGCCCTTGTGCCTGAATGAGCATAAAACTCCACAAGCACACTCTAAAACATTTTCCCAGAAGAATGTTATTATAAGAGCAAATCGGGACTGGAATTGGATGTTCAGAAAATGCACACGTATTAATCATATGTTCAGGGTCCACAGACTTTTGTCTAAATATGTTATGTATATATGTATATGTATAAATTTCAATTATGAAACAGTGTCACACATGAACAAACACATGCAGACCAGAAACCATGTGCTGTCAGGAACTAAAACAGAAAAATCAGTACTAAATCTTTAGGTAGGTATTATAATCATAAAGTGCTGGCACAGGAAAAGAGCTCTTTCCCCTCGGTGGAGAGAATCTTTCAGAGGAGAGAGAAAAAAGTCCACACAACCTCATCAATCATTTCCATCAGCACTTCAGCGAAACACTTAGAACAATATACATTATTAAGCGCCGCTGATTATTTGGTTTGAAATATTAATGAGCCGAAAGATCAACCGGGCTGAAGAAAAGAAACTTTTAAAGATGTCTAAGCAAAGTTTCAGCTGAGAAGCTGAGAAGGCGTGAAAGCGGCACACAGGGATGTTGAGGAGAAACAGATGGTTCTGTAAAAACAGGGGAAAAAAAAGTAAGAACAAATAGCTATGACTTGTAACTGTGCATGCTGCTCCTAATAAATACCTTCTAAAACAGCCGTACATATAAAACCCAAAGCTCAGCGAATGTGGGTGAGGTGTAGATGCATGACAAGCAACTTTTTAAGCTGATCTCTGACCTCACCTGCTCCCTTAGCAGCAGACAGCTCTCCTCTCAGGCTTCCTGACCAAACGCTAGTGTGTGGTTTAATGTGTGTATGAGTGTTTTCTCAGATGTTTTGCATTAATACTGCAACTGATTGCTTACTACTGACAGGAAGTTTTTCCTGAACTGAGAGAAAAATTAAAGACTCATGAGTTTAGAATTTTTATCATCGCATGTCATTCACTTCCTGTTCATTCTCTTCCTGCACATTCTGCTGAATGTATGAATAGAACTTGAGAAATAGAGAAAAGGTGTAATTAACATAATAATATAGTACTTCCTTCAGTTTTGAAGTTCTAAAGGAATTAAACATTACATAGCTTGCTGTTATACGACAACGATAAAAAAGTTGTGTGATCCAAAATGACACAAGAAGTGTTGCTAATATTTTTTTCCCCCCAAACACAGCACATTCTGAGGTGCTTTATTTCTCTTA
This sequence comes from Silurus asotus, assembly GCA_024362625.1. NCBI lineage: Eukaryota > Metazoa > Chordata > Actinopteri > Siluriformes > Siluridae > Silurus > Silurus asotus. The sequence continues at coordinate 4,852,225 of MU551646.1, read as the reverse complement.
TACCTGAACAATTTTGACAAGAAAGACTAGTTAGAATGTTTAGTTTATAGGTAATAGAATTGAGTAAGAGCTATACCCTCAGCAACATCTATTTTTCTCTCTTGGAGTTAAACTTATTTTTTGATATCCCCGAAAAACCAGACATTGAAAAAACCTTTTTGAACAAGGACACTTCTCCAGCAAACCACCAGAGGGCACTTTTCTCTAATTTTCTGTTCATTTGCTATATACAAGCAAAAGGTTCATTATGTCTGTTACGAAGCCTTGCCAATAGTGGACTCGCATGTAAGACCTTAGCTTTTTCTATTGTTATTACCTTATTGTGTTTTACTTTCTCTGCTTATTTTATACTTTTCTATAGTTGCCTGTTCATCTTGGAAATGTTCTTGAAGATTTGCACCCATATTTGACTTTAGAACTTTGAGGATTGATTTGGACTGTAATTAAATATCAACAGTCTACTTCATTGACTCAGGACCACAGTTTGCATGAACAGTTCTGCATTTAAACACCTTTCACTGAACAGCACACCTCAACAATTATGGATCTGAAATAAATGCCATTTTGGTGCCACCCAGATAAAGATGGGTTCCCTTTTGAGTCTTGGTTTTGTTCTTCCTCATGTCATCTCAGGGAGTATTTCCTTTCCACAGTCACCACTGGCTTATTTATTAGCAGTGTTGTGCTAGTTACTAAGTTACAGTTATTTGTTACTTCATTCAAAAAGTAACTCAATTACTTTGTTGATTACTTACATCAAAAAGTAATGCGTTGCTGTTAAAAGCCACTTTTTAGTTACTTTTTTAAAGAACATTCTTTAATGTTCCCATTAATGCCCTTTTATGCGTATTGGTCTACAAACACAAAACTGACTTACACACAAAGTAATTTTTAAACACTATTTTATTAAGTCAGACCAGCACATACTGAATATATCACAAGGATTTCTGAAATAAATAACAAAACAAGCTGAATAATATGTTCAGAATCCAAAACTAAAGTTGGTGTGGCTTCTGCATCATAAACGCTGTTGTGTTAAACTCTTGAACATGTTCCTTTCACAGCTTAAGTATGAAAACTATAAACAATGTACAACAGAACACCGGGTTAGCTTCTAGCTTCTAGCTTTGTCGAGGCATGGAGTTCCTGGAGGTGCTTCGACAGATTGAAGTTGTTGTTTATGTTGTTTATGTTGTTTAAGCAGTAGATACGACGATCGAACCAGAAAAACACAGCTTACATTTGACTAAAAGGTTTTTGTGTTTATGCTCAACTACAGCAAAATAATGAGCATATTTCCACTTTGAGAAACTCGTCCTGCTCTCGCCTCGACTCGCCATTACTCCACACATACGTGAATAAACGGAGACACACCCACAGTGCGTCTTCTTCGTGTTTACAGTGGTTCATCCATCAATCCAACAGGTGAGGCTATAGGCTAAACTTCAGCCAAAATTAATTAATTTTTAGAAAGTAACGAGTAACGCACCATACGGTAACGATAACGGAGTTACTTTATTTAAAAAGTAATGCGTTACAGTATTAGTTACTGTCAAAAGTAACTGTGTTACAGTAACATGTTACTACTAACGCGTTACTGCTAAGGCGTTATTGCCCAACACTGCACATTAGGGATAAACTTTTACATTCTTTTATAAAATCTAATAACCTCTTTATCTCTGTGAATCTGCTTTAAGACAAAATTCATTGTTTAAAGTGCAATACAAACAAAAATGATTTGAATTTAACAATGCCTTCCTTTCATTCTTCGGATGAGCTAACATCAGATTTTTGAGCTAGGAGACCCAAACCTGTTCTAGCAGGACAATTTATCTGTGCAAAAAATGCCAGCTCAATGAATATAGGTTTTACTTGGGTTGGAATGGAAGATCGGCCTGCAATAGAGTGAGTACAGTCGTACAGTCGAACCCACTTATCACAACCTCGGTTAACTCGTCAACCCTATTTAGTCGACGTTTTTGAAGTGGAACCGCCAAATTCTCTCTGTCTTAGCATTTTCTCATCGGTTATGTCAATTCTTTTATGTCGCCGAACCACTTGCCACTTAACGCCGGTTATCTTGATCCCCATGACCAATCGCCGGCTTTTGAAAATGTTAGCTATCGATGCCACTTCACCATCTCACTACCGTATTTTCGCATATATAAGACGTGTCTTATACAAAGTTTTACGTACCCCTCACCCAGGGTGCTTCTTATATTAGTGGGCGTCTGATCTAAGTATTTTTTCTCGCAGAAGTGGCGGAAAAATCAAGCCTTACAGATGCTATCTTGGAAGAGGAGGCACAGGAGTTAGCCATCACTGTCCAGGAATTCCAAGATTACATAGAAATCGACAAAGACGTCGTTACTGATGGCGTGATCACAGATGAAGACATTGTATCAAGTGTGCAGTCAGCACAGGTCATGCACATCTGCATGCGGCAATGACAAAGAAGATGAAGAAGATGCGGACAAAGATTTGGAACCAATTCCCTCAGCTGGTGAGGTTATAGAAAAATGCTATAGAAAATTCGACAGTATGGTTGTTTTGTAGGAGATAAAACTGTTTTATACCAGTAGGATACTTTTCAGAGCTGTGTCAGAGTGAAATGACTCACGAATTTAATTTTGACACTGGTTAGCTTTTTGTAACTACTACACCCCGCACGTTTTTGTGATTTTGTGAGGTAATAAAGGTTTGTATGGAGAATCGATGGTGGTTTGTATTGTATACTGGTAAATCTCTGCTGTTAGATGGTGCACATATCCCTTTTGTTGTTAGCAAACATGTATGGACATTTTTATAGCATGCCTTCATCAAACAAATTGTGGCAACGTTGTTGTGTAAAAAACCTCCAAAAACACGTGCATGCACATTCTCATTTATTAACACACATCATGTACATAAAGAAACTTCAAGCACATGTTAATATATTGCCGCCATATTGGTTTTCATTTATCTCGAGCATCGGTTATTTTGACGCTTTTTGACAAACCCTTAGGCCGGCGACCTCACCGGGTTAAACTTTACCTTTTTCAATTAATTGGAACCCTGCACCTCAGGCCTCCTCTCACTACTAACATCCTTGTAACTGAATGACCACAAATCTCCACAAACACATTCCAAAATCTAGTGGAACATCTTCCCAATTGGGGACTGAATGTGGAATGGGATGTTCAAAACAGCACATACCACTCTTATCTAGCTAAGTGTCCACAAATTGTTGCCCATAAAGAGTATTATCCATGTAATAATAAATACTGTGAAAGAAAATATGATGTTGAATTTTTTATAACATAACCCACACCCTTAGATTTGCACTTGCAACAACCTTTTTTAAATTAACAGTTTTTTTGTTCTTTTCTCAGCACCGAAAATGTATATACTATTTGTGTGATAACGTGTGAGAATGTGTGTGGATGCGTGAGGATGTGGGTGGGTGGGTGTCTTTGCATTTGCCTCCCATTCACCACTTTACCCTTCGCAGCCAAACAAAGCGCTCTCACAGTCGCACAAAAGGCTCTTGCAAAGACACACCACTTTACCTAACACGTACACACAAAAAGTGGTCTCATTTCCATCCGGAACGAGTGAACATGAGAGGTAAATTAGTGCATGTGCATATAAATAAAAGATCCAGTGCTTGACATCGTATACATGCATTCTTTGAGATAATGGCCTACATGACACCTGTATTCCATTCTTCACATTTTTCCCCCTTTCATGCATAAGGCTTTTCAGATTGCACTTTTGGCTTAGTGATTTTTTTTTTTTCTTACTTTGACTTTGGTAACAGATTCGAGCAGCTGAAGATGAGCAGCAGCAGATGAGCACACACAATTATAAGGAAGCAACAGAAATAACTGTGCAGGGAAAATAATCTATCAGATGGGGAAAAAAAAGTGCCAAATTAAGGTTTGAAAGAATGTGGAGCAAACAAGAGCACAGTGAAATGAGTGAGAGAGAGAGGTGCATTCCTCCTCCTTCTCCTCCTCCTCTTTCTCCATTGCTTCTTTTCTTCTTCCTCACTCTTACTTCAAAACAACAGCTGAAGAGCTCACAGGTGGCTTCAAGTTAGGGAAAATAGAGTAAAAAAACAGCCCCCTATATGCCCTCCAGAAGCTAGCCCAAGCCCCCACCACCTCCCAGATACACACACACACAAACACACACACACACACACACACACACACACACACAAACACACAAAAACACAACTTTAGTCTTTTAAAATGCAGTGCTAAGCAATCAACACTCACTCTCAAAAAGTTCTATTTCAAGCTACTGGCTGGAGTTCAATCATTCTGCGCTAAAGTAGCATTCACACAGCATACACATCATCAAACATCATCCGATAGAAAGGATATGTTGGATCTGAATCAGTCCAATCTTAAACGTAACACTAACCTTCAACCATTAATACAATCAGTCTATGTGAATAAACTGTGATGAAGTTCCTAATAAAATGACTTCAACTCAGACATCTTGACACAGTGAACCTTATAAAGGATGTTTGTAAATTGGAAAGGATTGTCTCAAGCAATCTCTGATGAACCTGTAATATCACTTATTATTCATTCATTTAATTTATATTTCTATACCACTTATAACAATAGACATTGTCTCAAAGCAGCTTTACAAAGATAAAGTGGTTATAAAGTTATATAAAAGAAGGTATAATTTTAGTGTCTATTAAAGGTCTTGAAGGTCCCAATAAGCACAGTGGCCATAATCATCTGTAAATGGAATAAGTTTGGAACCAACTTCTGAGCGATTGGGGAAGAAGGACCTTAGTCAGAGAGGAGACCAAAAAAAATGATGGTCACTGTGGAGAGAGGAGAACCTTCCAGAAGACCAACTATACATGCAAAACTCCACTAATCATGTCTGTATGGTAAAGTGGCCAGACAGATGCCACCCCTCAGTAAAAGGCACATGACATCCCATCTGGAGTTTGCCAAAAAGGCCCCTGAAAGACTCTCAGACCATGAGAAACAAAGCTTGAACTTTTAACTGTACTTTACAGTTTTTCTCAGTTACTTTGGAGCGTTTCTCAGATCAGAAATACAATTTGCAAGAAATCCAATGTATTGTGCTGCTTGTACAAATTGTTTTGAGAATGCACTGCTTACTGCATACTGCTTTGCAAATACTGAGGATGATTTAAGAAATGCTTCAAAGCAACTGAAATAAAACTGTAAATTGGTGTACCAAAGCATTCGCAATTTGATCAAAGCAATGGGAAATTGCTTTTATGATGTGCACAAGTCATTCTGTGATGTGAAGGTTGAACAATTAGTTTTATGAATTTAATTTCTGATCTGAAATTGTTCCAAAGCAACTGAGACAAACTGTAATCATAAAAGCCAGTGGGATGTCAGCATCAGAATCAGCATACGTTACAAATATACAAGATGTCACTAGCTTAGGTTATCTTAGGTTCCATGGATTAGTGCCCGGACAAATTAGCACTTAGCCTTTGCAAACGAATTAGCATATAATATGTGACTGTTCCAAGCCACAGGGGGTTAATTTTTGACATCACAAATGGGCTGTATATAAAACCCCCCAAAAAGCTTAGTATTACAAAAAGTACTATACCTGATCTGGTTACCATATACAAATATGGATTTAAATAAGCTTTAACCTTAATTGCTAACATGATTCTGAGATCAGTTTAACCATTTAAGAATTTGTGTTTTTTGATCAAGGCTGCTTTACAAATGTGGAGACACAAACCCACAGCCATATACACACACACTTAAACCTCAACCACAAACACCCTTTGAAATACTCCTAAAGAAATTACTGAATTGCACAAATGGAGTAAATTATTTTACCCTGCAGACATTGGATATGTTTGTGTTTCAGGAAAAAGAATCAACACCATCCCACAACCTGTTTGTGTGTGAAGATGAACCTAATATCCTGTGCATTAATAATAGCTTGAAATAGAACTCATTTAAAAGGGAGTGTTATAAGCACTGCATTATGCAAAAAGTATAAATAGTTACAACATTTCACTGTAGCAGATGATCATTACACAACCCACAAAAGGCATTGACTTTTTTTTTTTATTAGATACACACATTTATCTTTTGTACTAAGATCACATTTTCGAAACTCTTCACACCTCCTGTCTCCTGGTCCGAGTCTTTTACTCTTTTGTCACATGGCAGTGGCACAGACAGTACAGGAAACAGAAAGTAAAGCTTTTTACAAGAAGAACCAGGAGGTGACCTAATAATTTCTAATTCCTGTACAAATGGATAAGATGATTGATTCTAAAGTATTGATACTTTTGTTATTGTGTTCTATTGTGAGGATCGATTCTCACATTCAAATATCAATCCGACCTACAAGCAAGTCAAACTGTAACCACATAGTGGGTGGTTGGGTGGATGGGCGGGCGGGCGGGCGGACGGACGGACGGACGGACGGACGGACAGACAGACAGACAGACAGACAGACAGACAGACAGACAGACAGACAGACAGACAGATAGATAGATAGATAGATCACTTACTATTCATGCCAGAGGGAAATTCACATATTATTGCAGATTTAATTATTCAAATTACGGCAAATTACGGATGTTGCACATGCACGGCCAAAACTAAACACACAGAACAATCTCAGAAGAGACTCGTTAGGCCCAAATCATAAAAAATGAATCACTAATTATAAATAAATTAATCACTAATGAATGGCAAAATTGCGGTAAATTAAAATGATAGCTTTTACCCAGTAAGTTGTCCTTGTCAATCAGCCCCAATTGGTCATTGGCAATTTGGGATTGTGACATAATAAAACAAGTCCAATTCACTTTCAAGAACCTACTTTATCCAAGCAAGCTCATATGAAATCAAATACAATGAGCTATTTAAAATTATATAAGAACAAGTGTAGTGCAGAAACACTCATGGAGGACACATATCAATGTCTCCTGTCTAAACCTAAAATATAACCAGAACCATATATAATACTCAGTGACACCTATTATTAATATTAAAAGCCAAATCAGAAAACATTCTTCAAGTTTTTGTGCACATTTATCTAAAATTGTTAGATTGTTCATGTTATTGTGAAACCAGTAGCTACATATAGTGTATGCTATGATACTCATTGTAAACCAATGCAAACCTGATAAACACCAGAAATATTGCTGTGAATTAATGTCCTACTGTCCATGTCTTGTTTTGAGATGTAATCAGATGTAATCAGAGTTGGAAGATAGCTACAGACAAAACATGGGTAATGAAGAGAGCTGAGGAGGAAACTGTGCACTCATGTAATTTACAGAAAGAGCTTTTGGAACATTTTGGTAAATGAGTCACTTGGAGGAAACTAAAGTCCCCTTTTTGAAATATACATGCAACCACCATTATCACTATTTTCTACCATCTAGTACCTAGTATTACAGTTTTTTTCAAGACAAATTGACCAAAAAAACATTTGCCATTGGATTTTAAGGATCAAAGCACTGGAACCAGTGACTTTTCCAGCTATATAAAGTTCCCTGACCCCATTTTGTTATCAAAGTCAGAGCCACATAACTGTATATGATGACCTTGGATGTGAAAGCATGACATTTCCCTTTTACTTAAACTAAGAGACTCAAACCTGTTCCAGCAGAATGCCCCTTCGCACAAAGCCAACTCCATGAAGATATGCTTTACATGGATTGGAATGGAAGATCTTGAGTTGCCTGCTATAGAGCTCTGACCACAACCCTATCAAATATCTTTTAGATGAACTGAAACACTGATTGCACCCCAGGCCTCCTCACTTCACCTACATCAATACCTGACTTTACTAGAACCATTGTAGGTCACAAATCTACACAAACACACTCCAAAAATCTAGTGGAACATCTTCCCAGAAGAGTGGAGGATATTATAACAGCAAATAGGCACTTAAAGTGGAAAAGAGTGTTCAACAAACACATATGAATCTTATGCTTAGGTGTCCACAAACTGAAATAATGTATGTGATTTAGATTGGTCTATGTGATTGGCTGAATGTAGGAGGGGTAGGGTTATTAAATACCAAATAAAATTTACACTTTTCAATGTATTGTCTCCTATTCACCGCATGCATGGGGTGGAGATTGGAAATGCAAGCTCAGTCTGAGGAACCTGTGAATTCATATCACATGAAAACAAGTGACTGATTAAAGATCGATATGAACGTTGTGACCTTTTCAGAAAATACAAGATATAGAAACACTAATTATGGCTGTGTTGCAGCATCCCAAATTATACAACACAGCTATAACATAATTAAACATAAACGTTTCCAGGTGTGTGGTGTTATTGGTTACATGGACAAATATATTTTAACATTTATCATATCCAGTTCCTTCCTATTTTCACAGCAGATATCTGGGAAAAGAATTTGCATGCTGAAAGTTTAGTATGACCCAGTCTTTACATTGTATTGCTTCATCCCTACTTGTGGTAGAAGGAGTGGATTTTGCTGTGTATGATGTGTCTTTCCATTTTGTTTTGTGATACCAAACTCCATGTTGTAGCATAATAACAAAACTGTAAAATTATGAATGAACCTCACCAGTATGCCATCTGCTCTGCACATGATTAACTCCAAGATGTGCTTTAACATGAAGAAAGAAGCTGAGACAACACACAAATCCTTCATGAACCACAAACCTACTTTGCTGCCAAACTCAGACTTGCGTGTACATGCTAGCAGGTAGCACCACCCTTTGTGAATGAACATGAGCTTGTTTACAGTCAGCCATAAGACAAAGAGCTGTAGCAGAGGAAGATAATCTGCACTATGTGTGTGTCCAAAATATAATATGACTGCAAACATGTTAGTGTGTGAGTGATGGATCATTAGAATGGCACAAATGGCCTGTGCGTGTGTATGTGTGTGTGTGTGAATCCCATGGAGACTACTCAGGAAAAACACAGATCCTGTTTTTGAGCATTGAGCAGACACCCATTGTTGGACTGATTAGCCTGAGACACACACGCAAGCACACACACCAAGTGTTGTGTGTTACAAGTATCACAAGTCTATTGTCATTTAAAGACCCTTGTGGACTTCCTGTCTATCCATTTAAATGTAATACTGTAGCTACTGCATGGACAGCATAGTCTTTTACAGTGCACTCTCCTTTCCTGTACACACACACACACACACACACACACACACATTCACACATTCACACACACACACACACACACACACACACACCTTACAGCCGACCATAACTGCAAACTCAAGCACTTTTTAGAAGAAATGAACAGTAATACAAAATAATTTCTTTTCACACTTTATTACATTTGTACATGCCATTGTTCCAAGGTCTGGAAATAAAAATTGATTGGAGCTCTGCATGTCTTTCCTGTGTCTTTGTTAGCTTTGCTCTGCATACTCTGGTTTTCTTACTACCTCCCAAAAAACAAAAACAAAAACAAAAACCCCATAATGTCAATAGTGGAATTGAATGAGTGTGTATACATGGTGGTACTGCAATGTCTAGGATGCAGAGTTCCTGAAATATCTATCCATCTAAAACATGTGTCAGCAAAGCAGCATCTCACCACTATCTAATTAAAGTAATTAATGCTTTATCCACAGCATGTAATAGCATCGAGCTTGCCACCAGGTGACCTCACCCTGTGTCTGTTTGTGAAGTCAGGAACCTTAAAGAAAGAAAAAAGCTAAGCACTTGAAGCAATTTGGCTTTCGAAAGAAAAAGAAAAGGCATATTCCCCCCCCCCCCCCCCCCCCCCCCCCCCAAACATCACTTAACTCAGCAGAATCTTTTCTTCGCTGCTGGCAGTCAGCATCAATGACTCGAATACAGCACAATTTATGTGCTAGTGTTAGCGCCAGCGTCGTTACCCGAGCATCAGACACTTTTAACAACCATCACAGGAATAAGATTCATAGGCGAAGACATCGAATCCATTCTAACAAGACCTCTTGATAGTTCCTTTTCAAATGGTTTGATGTAGAACACAGCAGCCAAACAAGTGTCTATTACGTATAATGTGGGTGTTTTTATTGTAGCACTGAAAATGGCTGCAGCTGTTGGGTAATATTTACAAATGTAAAGAATCAAACAACTATTTAATGAAATACAGCACAGTTGTTTTTTATTGCTGCCACCATTTCCAATTCATGTAAATTCATGTAAAAAAAAAAAATCTATACATTTTACTGAATGTAAATGTGCAGATTTCCATTCTGCAGAAGATGCAAAAAAAAATCAGATTGCTGCATGCAGTGTTGCCAGATCACAACAATAGCAATACACATGATAGAAAGGTGTCTATTTTCTAGTTATTTGCATAGATACACCTTTTGTATTTGCTTGGAATGGTCCCAATACTCTTCCCCCACTCCCAGTCTTAATTCTTTGTATATAGGAATGCTTCTGTTTATTGTAAATATACCATCCTCAACCACTGCTGGACTGGACCCACCATTTTTTAGGGTCCAAGTAAGACCTGTTTCAGGACTCTTCTCTGTTTTGGTACATAGGTGGTGGAATGAACATCCGCTCGATGACCAAACTTTATGTCTAACACTCTTTCTATTTTTCCCAAAAAAGACTGAGGGAGTTCTTTGGACTGATGGTGTTCTTTGTCTCTGTTCTAATGAATCATGATTAGAATATATGCATTGATGGAGAAAGTACTTTGTAAGTCACTCCAGATAAGAACATCTGCCAAATGCCATAACTGTAAATATAAATTATCATAAAGTGCCAAGTTAAAATCTGCTGCTTCTTCTGGAACCTTGAACAAGGCCCTTAACATTCAACTTTAAGCTAAATTAAAGTGGGACATACAGAGGGGAGACTAGAACACGTTTGAAACAGAGCATACCATGGTTAGGTGAAATGTTGACGTGAGTATGTTGGAAGGGTAGAAGCTAACCAACTCAATTTGTTCATCCTTATCCTGAGTGACTTACAATGATCTCAGTGATACTCCTGAGTATATAAGATGTTAAGGGCCTTGCTCTTGGGGCCCAACAGTGGATTTGAACTCACGACCTTCACAATTTTCAATTGTCTCATTTATACTCCTTAGCATTTAGGGTTAAGGGACTTACTCAGCAACCCAACCACAGAAGTTTGGTAGAGCTTGGATTTGAACTCGCAACCCTACCAATCAGAGATACAATATCTCAACCACTGAGCTACCACTTCCACTTATTACATTCCCAGTATATCATCAATGCAAAACCCACCCTCTAAAAGCCTAACTATTGGCCCGAGGGGAATATAATTTCTTTAGGCTGCTCACAGTGGTCCCTGTAAAGAGCTTTTCATAATTCATAACACTGTCCTCGTAAACATAATGTTCACATTGTTGCACTATGTACTAAGTGCACTTGAACGCATTAGCTCATACCTGAGTGCCTCATTCCGTACCAGTGCGTTGTGTAGAGAGTTAGATACTTAATGGGAAGAAGCAGTAAAGCAAAATCCTTTACCAGCTGCTGACGTTGGTTCCATTCTGGTTCCATTACTGCTATTAAACTCATCAAACTGTCTACTCGTGTATATTTACACATAAATAACAGGGTTGGCATTTATACCTATGGTCTTTGATATGCGTATGTTGCACGGGTCAATAAGCATTTGGACAAATTGTGATAATTTCCTGAATTTTGCCTCTGTATTACAACATTATGAATATAAAATGAAACAAACGAAATGTGTTTCAAGTGTAGATTTTTAGCCTAATTGTTTTTTTTATATACATAGTTCCTCCTTTTCCAAAGGGTCAACAGAGATTGGGTAATTGACTGAAAAACATTACATGGCTAGGTGTGATACGCTTCCTCATTATTTTATGACAAACGCGGGAAACTAAAGGTCTGGAGTTGATTTCAAATGTTAAATTTGCATTTAGTAGCTGTTTACAGCAGCTCTTAATGTGTGGTTAAAAGAGGCAAGCCTTTTATCATTTATGAAAGACACATGCATGTTCCTTTTGCTTATAAGCAACAAACTCGGTAATTAAAAGGGTATGAAGCAAAAACCAAACAAATATATAAATGTACGAACGTACTTAAATTTCATTGAAAAATACTCTCTTCACTTGTATTACAGCTTTACACACTCTTAGCATCTGGACAGATACTTTGCTAAAACTTGCCAGAGGTGAAGAACACTAGTTAGATATAAATTGTTTGACCTTGCAACTCAGTTTATATCAGAGTAGTTTAATAAACATGTTGACGTATGGAATGGTATCCAAGTTTGTTTAATATTTCTTTCACCATTTAAATCTACATGTTGCATGTTGGTTTCAGTTAGCCTTGGTTCAGAAAGGACTGGCTGTTGTTAAAGCATGACAACTTAAGCTTCCACCTACATGTTTGACGTCACTCCCGTTCTCTGTCTTACATAAGTTCTTCTGTTAACAGGTATTTGTCTCAAAAATGATGAAAGACTTGGTGTTTCCAAACTTTTGACATGCACATTTTGACAGGCCTGGAACAGTACAAATAACAGCCAAAATGGATGATCGAAGAATTCTTTTATATCCTGTTCTTTAATTGGTAAAGAAAAACCTCTTCATAACATCTAGCCGAGCTTATTTTTGAAGGAGGTGGTGTGTCATAATCAAAAGGTACAATCAAAGAATGTTAATGCAGAGGGTTTACTACAAGATACAAACCACTGATAACACTCAAAAACAGAAAGGCTAGAACAGACATTGCTAGAAAACAAAGATAATATTGGAAATGGAAAGGAAGGGCTCATGATTCAAAGTACCACATCATTTATCAAACATGGAGGCAGTGTGATGAAGCTGCCAATGAAACTGGGTCACTGATGTTTACTGATAATGTGACACCTTTTAGAAGTCGAAGGGTGAGTTCTGAATCGTATTTAGATATCAATACTTTTCGCTTAACTTAAGTCAAACACTACAAGACCGATAGGACTGTTCTTCAGAGTACAGAAGATGACTTGAATGCAACCTAGGAGCTCCTTAGGACAATGAAATTATATGGAATAATCAGTCATCTGACCACAAACCAGCAGTTATTTTTCAATTACTAAAGACAAAACTAAGGTCAAAAAGGCCCACAGACATGTAGCAACTGTATCAATGACTGGATTAAAGGCTTCAAAATAATATTAAAGGCAGAAACTGAGCATTTGGTGAGGTCCATGGGTCCCAGATTTTAGACAGGTTTTTAAGGCAAAGGATTTGCATTTAAATATATACTGTATATTTATAATTATTCTAGTTTGTCAGGTGAAGCTTAGTTTGAGTTATATATGAAAGGAATTAAAATGTAGTTTCTAAATGGTTAATTCAATCATTTTGGTAAACCACTTGACTTAAAATTGAAAGTCTACAATCCAACCCCTCCTTTCTCCCATCTTGCTTTTCTTCCAAATCCATTGGTGTTGCAGCTAGGCAATATTAATAAGAATCGTGTCTCTGTGACTGCCTGACCCTGATTCACATCGTAAATCCATCCAAACTCTCAACAACCCAGTATATTTTCTCCAGATATTTGTGATTATCAAGCATAAATGTTCTCCCCCTGACCAGAAGGAAAAAGCTGCATGCAGAACCTCTGCAGATACTGACAATTATTTCATTCACACTAGTAGTACACAATGCACAAAAAAAATAAAAATATAAATAAAAAAAACCTGCCTGGCAATCCTACATAGTATTTGGCGCTAGCTACTCATATGAATTGCATTCCATGTCATGAGCCGCAATACCGAGGATAATTTTTTGTTTGCCTGCTCTTTTCACCAAGAGATTATCCTCTCTAACAGAAAATCCACTGCCATTCACATACTAAGCTGTGCTTCTCTATCATAATTCCCTCTTTAAAATGGTTGCAAAAGATGCTCATTACATAAATATCATTATATATATATATATTTTTTAATTCTGAAAAAAATCAGTCAAAACAGAAAACACACATCAATTTAATCCTCTCGGATAAAATGTAGCATATAAGAACATTTCAAAGACACCATCATCATACACTTTACAAACATATAATATATATAACAGCACAATGATCACTGAGGTAAATATTATTTTTGAATCCCACATCCCTGGCTGAAAACACCCTAATAGAGAGTATAAAAGGTTCTTGATGGCAATAAGATGCTGGTACTCATAGAGCTTTCTTTTATTGCCTTCGTACTATTTGTGAACACATTCGAGCAAATATGTACCTCTGTTGAACTTTAACTTAAACCCTGTGAATTTGTGTAATATACCAAGCTGCACTCTCTCCCACCTTGGACGTTTTTGACTCCTCGTTCCGCCACCATTCGCATTTTAGTGAAATCTACTGCAAGGTGAAAGGAGTCTCTGGACTTGTATATCTGTACCGAGCTTGATTCTGACACAAGCTGCTCATTCAGCACACCACTTAACTAAAGGTGCCCTTTGAGGAAATGGCTTTAAGCAAGTAACGGAAAAACTCCAGAGAATGTCTATGCAGATTTGTGCAATACACTTACATTATGTATGGTTTTCTAATTGGATTCCTTTAACAATATGGTGCCCAGTCACATAATTACCTTGCAGAAAGAAAAAAAAAAAAATCATGGTGCATACCATGTTGTCCAGCACCTGACTGATTATACACCACAGACTAGAATAAAATCATAGAAACGAGATCAAAATTATGCTGAGGAGTCTAGGGCTTCCCTAGGCTAGAGTAAGAGCACAAAGTCTTGGCAAATCAGGCTGATATAAACTAAGTCACACCCAAAAATCAGGGTGTGTTCATGCTTGCTGCAGCCCAAACCAAACACACCAGATAACAATATTTATGGAGCATGGGTGTGTCGAAGAGAAACTGCAGCAAAAAACTGGCAAGCAAGAGTTTTAAACGGTTCTGTTATATATATATATATATATATATATATATATATACTGTATATATATTGCATTCCACATTTATTCACAATTTGCCCTTATAATTCCCCTCACTCTTCTGGGAAAATGTTCTACTGGATTAGGGAGTTGCTTATGGATATTTTTGTTCATCAGCCACAAGGGTATTATGTAAGGCAGGTACTGATGTACGTGAGCGTTCAGCAGTCAGCGTTACAATTCATTCCAAAGGTGTTCAGTAGGGATGAGACCAGAGCTCTATAGTAGCCCACTCAAGATCTTCCACTCCATAGCATGTAAACTAGCTCTTCAAGGAGCTCACTTTGTGCACTGGGGCATTGCCATTCTGGAACAGGTTTGGGTTTCCGAATTCAAGTAAATGCAAAAATGTATTAGAGCACATTTAAAGACGTCCTGTACAATAAAGTGCCTCCAGCTTTGTGGTTTGGAAAATAACCACATACAGCAGGAAAGGTCAGGTGACCCAAATATAATACCCAAATAAATATTTTGCCAATATAGTGTGTATGTGTATTTATAATTGTATATTTATTTTTTTTGCTTTATGCAAAGGTATGTTTATTATTAGTGATACCAAACTCAACGCAGAATATCAACACAAAATATGCTTGTAAACTTTTCCAATTATGTTGCTTTAAATTGGGTCAATCATCTGGACACCAAACAGAACTTTTGCTGTTTCCGCACGGACGGTTTTAATTGCCGCGCGTTTGCATCATGGCGAAATTTGGTGCTTGATTTGAGACTTGACGCATCAGTGCACAAATGTTTAGCGATTAAAAGTTATGTAAGGATGTCATAAATAAATGTGTTGCTTAAAAAGTTTTAATTTCGCCTCTTTTCTATTTATCTATTTTCTTTTTCAATAGACCATATGTGGTTCTTTCCCAAACTGTTGCCACATAATTAGTACACAATTGTATTAGATGTCTTTGGATGCAGTAGCAGACCTTTTTTTTCTTCACTTGAACTAGGAGACCCAAACCTGTTTCAACATGACAATATTCCTGGGTGCAAAGTAAAGATATGTTTTACATATCTTGTTACAAACCTCTGACCTCAACCCGAATGAATTAGAACGCTGGCTGCCCCCCCAGGACTCCTCGCACTACATCAGTACCTGACTTTACTAACACATTCGTTGTGCCTGAATGATTACAAAAGTCCACTAGCACCCACCAATATCTAGAGAAACATCTGCCCAGAAGAGTGGAGATTAGCATAACGGCAAATAGCAAATAATGGTAATGGTCAAGTGTCCACAAGCTTTTGTGCATATAGTGTATGTATATGTATATGCACATGTTATTGTAGCTCAGTACATAACATACTATACAACAACTATACAATTATCACCTTAAGGCATTTACAGGATTAGAAAATAGAGATAAATTGGCAAATTAATAGTGCATGTTTGTATAAAAAAATAGCCTTCAGGAAAACTTCAGGATGCCGAAATCTAATCTGCAATTCCATTTAATTGCACTTATCTGTTAGCAAAACACTCTTGAGGTGTCATTTTTAAATCCGAGCGTCAAATATGGTTTGGGGAACTTTCCCCGTCGTCTGATTTTTAAATTGGGGTCACAATGTGAACAAACACCCCAAAGCATTTGAGGGTTAATTTGACTCGTAGAGGAACTGAGAGGAAGCCTGGAGCTGAACTTAATATCATACCAGCGGACTACTATTACCGCTGACTTATTTCTCTCTGGATTGTTTGAATTCTGCTTATAGCAATAACGAGTGTAGACGAAAAAAACCTTCTACGTAAATGGTCTAAGGACAGGAAGTGATGTAAGAGATGACTGGAGATTTGGCTTGATTGGCCAGGAAATGTGGCTAAGGCACTTGGTGACTTAAATCGATCTGCTTAGATCTGTAAGGATTTGTAGGACGGCTTGTCTTGAGTAGAGTTGAATAACCAGAAGAGGAGGAACCGGATGAGACTTGTTGCAATACCAGGTGTATTAGGCACCTGAGAAAAAACAAAAAGAGAGAGAAAGAAATTAAATATTAAATGACAACTTTTGCCAATGTAGTGTACCTTCATGGAGATGGCTTTGAGCACAGGAGCATTGTCCTGCTGGGTCTCCTAGTTCAAGCAAAGGGGAAATTTAATGCTACCACATCCAAAGACGTCTTGTAGAGTCGTGTGCCTCCAGATTTTTGGTAACAATTTGAGGAAGAACCACAATTGGCTGGGAAAGTCAGGTGTCCATAATGTGTACACCAGAAAGCAATTTCATTTAGAGCTACATAAGTAACACGAGATGAATAAATTGGACCGCTGACCTCACAGAAACGATGTTCCCCGAGGAACAGAACGCCGAGTTCTTCATCTCGTTTACGCTTGCCGAGGGGCACGTTACTGTGATTTATGTAGGTGTGTTTCCTCCTTACCATAATATAGTAATCCCCTAGCTGGAGGCCGTAGAGGGTCCAGGAGGTGGATGTAAAGAAGGTGGCGACAGTGAGAGAGAAGGACAAACGCTCCACTGAACGAGTGCGTATTATATCCAGCTGGAAGAGACACAGAACATAACAGACTCAAATCTGTTTATTGCCTTTAAGATTTCTAATGTTGAAGGGTTATGTGTGTTTCAGCATCAAGCACGCATGTACAGAGTGAGAGACCGAGACACACCATTTCCCAGCACATGGATAGTCACACAGTTGACATGAAAAACAGGAAGAAACAAGAAGAAAGACAGGAAACTAACCATAGCTTTTGTGTAGACTGAGCAATGGATCAAAACACACACTCACTCACACACACACACACAAAACAACAAAGAAAAAAAAAACGTACACACAAAGACAGAAAAGCTGTTTAGCAACAATACATTTTTTTTCAGTGTCTGCTCTGTTCCATTGCCAACCAATCGGCAGAAACAGTATTGCTTTTATGACTCTAATCCATACTGGAAATCCATAATTTTTTGGGGGAAAATGCTGCATTTTTTTATTGTGACTGTAAGAAAATGTTTTGCTTAAAAATGATAGTAATGTGTATATATATATATATATATAAAGAAGTCAATAAAGCACATACTGAACAAGTTTAAAACAAGTGTGTGAACATAAAGAGCATTTACACACATTTATAAGGAAAAATGATCTGCACGCAACGCACACCTGGTCCTTATAAAATGGTGGTGCCATATGGCAGGTATTCACAATAATTCATTTTTTTTCTATCTCTTTATGATTCAGCAAATTCGGATTAGCTGTAAACCAGTGAGTCGAAAGTAAAGCACACTGAAAAAAGAAAGTGCTCACGAACACGTCAGGATGGGTATGACAGATTGCCGTTCTATTCAAAGGGCTTATTTTTTAATAGCAGTCGTGTTCATCTTAAAAAAATAAAACAAACACTTCTTTTTTGTAGATTTGCTATCAGTGGGGTGTATCAGAATCAGGTTCTTCCACAGGCTAAGACTATACGTCTACAGTTGGAGAGCAGGTACAGGTTTAAAAAAAATAAAAGGTAAATACATATAACATTTCGATGCTGATGTTTGTTTCTAATCTTTTATAATTTGGGGTTGGTCTGGGTTTGAAAATTTTCCATTGCATGGTCATCATCAGTCCACCAGAGATGATACTGTAATTTTAAAGAAGCTTTCTTCAAACAAAAAAAAACTATATGGACAAAAGCACTTGGACACCTGACATTTCCATCCCTTTGTGCTTCATGTCAAAACTGTTACCCCAAAGTCGGAGTCACACGATTGTATATTTCCTTGACTTCAACCAGGAAACCCAAACCTGTTCCAGCATCACTATGTGCCACTACACAAATCCAGCTCCATGAAGATATGCTTGACATGGGTTGCTGTGGAAGATCTTAAGTGGCCTGCTTTATAGTGAACATCTTTGAGAGATAATTTGGAACGTTGACTGCACCCCAGGCCTTCTCACCTCACCTACATCAGTACCTGACTTCACTAAAAACCCTTGGGGCTGAATGAGTGCTGGGTGCAAATGGGAACTAAATGTGGAATGGTATATTCAAAAGGCACATATGAATCTTATTGTCAGGTGTCCACAACCTTTTGTCCATACAGAGTACAGACAATTTCACAAAATGTGTCTGTTTTGAATTTTATATATTATTATATAAATGTTCTCATAATAAATTATTATTTTTTTTGTTTTATCAACATGTGCACAGCATATGGGAACATCCTAAAACATCCCAGCTGTTGCTTAGGGAATGCCAAGACTGTGCAAATCTGTCATCGATGATACTTTGAAGTGTGATTTTTTTTCGGTGAATAATTCCACACGCCTCATTTCATAGTTTGATGTCTACACTATTTAAACATGTGGAAGAGGACGAAGAGACCTGTGCGAATGTGATGTGTGCTTACCAGGTCGGCGAGCGGCGACAGGTACATGGTGATTGTGAAGACGCTGCAGGCCAGGCCGAGGTGCGAAAGCTGAATGCTTCCCGGGGGAACGATCATGCTGAAATACACCCACGAGACACACAGCAAGCACACCATGCCCAGTGTCTGCACAAACACATTCCTCTGAGACAGACACCCACCCCACACACACAAAGAGATAATCCAAAATTAATTTTAACGCTATTTAAATCTGTACTCAACGCCCAACCCACATATACACTACATGGACAAAAGTTTGTGGACACCATAAAATTGTTATGTGCTTTTTGATCATTCCATGTTGTATCTCCGGGTAGATGTGCAACTAGATTTTGGAGTGTGCTCGTGGAGAATTGAGCTCATTCAGCCTTAATCGTTAGTAAATTCAGATACTGATGTATAGTGAGGAGCGCTAAGTTTTATACCAGACCACTCAAGATCTTCGACTCCAACCAATGTAAACCATATCTATATAGAACAGGAAGATATTTAATGCAACAGCATCTAAGGAAATATGCAATTGTGTGGCCCCAACTTTATGGTAACAGCTTGAGGAAGAACCACATATAGCTGAAAAAGTCAGGTGTCCCATTACTTTTGTCCATACAGTCTATGGCATGTTCTGTAAAATGCCATATAAATGTTTATATGGTCACAATGCTTTACTTATAAACAACAGCAAACTTGCCAGGTATTTTATTTTTAAATGTTTTGAAAGATTGGCTTTTATTTTTGGCTCCAGATCGTATTTCACCCACCTTGTCTTTGGCGTAATGGAAGTAGGTGAAAATATACAGACACTGCAGAGAGGCGCCAATAGAATTAACGAGCATCACGGTGCCATCGTTTTTCAGCACACCATAGTACAGCCAACCTAAATTACTGAACGCATACAGAGACGTGCAGAAGCATGTCAGGTTATCAGCTCATATGCTAAAAAAAACAAAAAACTGGCGTGTTCACAATTGCAAGGAAAATAATGCATCGATTTCTATGTATGCACTCACTTTAAGAACGTGGTGAGGAAAGGCAGGAACTGGACGCTATCGGCACTCTGAGTGGCTCGCATTTTCTTCAGGTCGGTCCTGTGAAACACAGAACACTGTGTATGAGTTCAGGAATACACCCTGGTTGGGATGCATATACATCGCAGGGCACCATGCACCTACAAATCACCCACTCATTTACTCCTAGCAGCAATTTAGCATAATCTGGGTGGTGGTAGGAAACCCAGTAACTAGCAGACATAAGGAGAACACGAATGAGAGATCTTGAGGTTAGGATTGAACCGAAGACCACGAGGCTACAGTATTATGAAGCAAGAAATGATCTTGGTAACTCGACAGTCTATAAAGTCCTGAAGTCCCTTCCGGCGTCATGAATACATAAACAGCTGTCTACAAAAACATTCCAATGCACCAAATCAAATTTTACTGCTGCTGGTTGAACCGTTTTCATCCTCCACTGCTTGAAAATTGAATTCGAACCGATCCTGAAAGGTTACAGACGAGTCGCTGCGAAATCTTTGATCCGCAAAAAAAAAAAAAATTATTAAAAGCTTCACATCAAACCAATAAATTACTGGAATGGCCCTTCAAATGCCAGTGATTCCCCCAAAGGAAAAATGACAAGTGCTAGCATAAAATTAGCTTATTAAAAAAACATACTAAAATTTAGGCGTGAGATAAAACACAGTAAAAAGACTACAAACAGCATCAACGCAACCTCAGGATGTTGGGATTGGGGGGGGGGGGGGGGGGGGGGGGATGACATGAATGCTAGAATTTATACTGGAATTGTGTTTATATAGATGCTCTGAATCAACTAATATTGGCTGAAGTAAGCTAATCTGTGGCTAATAATCTCCTCAGAGAGCTGCAGTAAAAAGAAGCTCGCCTGCTGAACTGTCACCTTCAAATGATACAAAATTACACAAATATATTTAAAAAACTAAATTATATAATCCCAAGATAAACCTGTAAACCCAGTTCATTATAGGATTCAACTGTAAATGGAAAGCGTTCTCTCTGTGAGGAAACTAATGCTAACAAACTGAATCCAAAATGCCTTCTTAGAAAACATACAGCGTAGGTATTGTGGTATTGTGCAAAATATAAAATCATTCATTTTAGACACAAAATTATAGCTTAACACAATCTTGAAATTAGCAGTTCTTTTCTCCAAACCCTCAGCTAAAATACTTTGCTATGCCTCTTGGAAAACTTGGCAAAGGTGTGCTTCACTAGTTTTAGTACGACCTTGCGATCCAGGTTTTCCCAGAGCAGTTCAGTAGGATTAAGGTGTGGTGACTGAGCAGGTTATTCCATGATAGACAGCTGACTGTTTGCTCTCTAAATACAGAGCTTGAACATCTGCTTTGGGTCATGGTTTAGTTGTATGGTGAAGTTGGTTTCAGGCTACGGTACTGTGCAAATGTTTTAGGCAGGTGTGAATACATGCTGTGAAGTAAGAATATAAAAAAAATATGTATGTTTATTTACATTAATGTCCAAAATGTAAAATGAGCAAAAAAAGAAAAAAAAAATCTAGGTGAAAATCAATATTTTGGGGTGGCCACTCTTCTGGCTTTCAAATCTTACACTTGCACAAAGTCGAAGGATTTTTAACCAGTTTATACTAAGAAGGTGCTAATGATCAGTTTTATATGTAGGTAGAAACACGGTCATTAACTCAAATAGAAACGGCTGTGAGAAACCTTAAACCTGAGTGAGGAACAGCCAAACTCTGCTACTAAGGTGAGCTTGTGGAAGACGGTTTCATGTCACAGGTCAGTCACCATGGCAAGACTGAGCACAGAAACGAGACACAAGTTAGAAACGAGGAATGCTGGAGACAAAAGTGTTTTGGCCATGGAAACTCGCAGCACATAAAAGACATCATCCACGTCTTTCCGATCCTTCGGCATTGGAAAGACGTGACAGAAACTGGTGAGTGGAGCGTTACACATCAACATATATTTGATCTAAACTGTATTTACAGTAATTGTCTAAGGTGACAGTTTGATCAATTTAAATTACCTAGTTTGTTGCATATAAACAAAAGGAACATATATGTGTCTCTCCAAAACCATTACTTTTCATTAGTCCTGGAAAAGGATGCATTATTTGTCAGTCTATTATCAGGAATTTATAGTTTATCATTGATGACAATATACCAATAATATTAATAATTGCTTATTTTAATGTGTTTAATAGGTAGGAATAATTAACAACATTATTGTGCAATTGTGTCTGCCTTTCGTGTAAAACTTATTCAATTACAAAAGAAAGAACTGGTATCATTTGAGGTCGTGGACATTTTAGAAGTCATAAAGAAACTCCAGCTGTCGTAAACCACTGGACTGGCAGTGTCCTGTCGAAGTCTGCGTATTATTTATTAGGCAGTAACGCGTAAAGTATAATAGGATGCGGTGTGTGTGTGTGTGTGTGTGTGTGTGTGTGTGCCTGCAGATATATGATGTGGCGCTAATTCCCAAAATTCTTTCACAAACTCGTACAGGAAGTGAATGTACACTTCCTGACAGTGGAGAATAACGTGGCAGCTTACAGTCCTGTAGAGAACATGCCGATGGTGAACACGATGCACGCCCATGATAACAACTGCAGAAAATCCATAGAACGGGAACAAAACGTGTCCTTCACCAATAATTATCGCACACTTTTTCTATGTATTTTTTGTAACTTCTAAAGCTACAGGCACAGTTGACGTCTACACTCTGTATTTCCGTGTTTGTATTCTGGAGGCTGCGTACTCCTACGCGCGGATTGGTTACCGAACCAGGAAATAACACAGAGAAGCAGCCAATGGGGAACTAGTTTGTCACCCTGACGTGTATCAGCAGATCTCTGTTTGACCAGAAGAGCAAAAAGAAAACGTGAAGCCTCGTGTGTTGTTTCTTAGTGTTTTTTCTTTTTGTTTTTTGTTTTTTACTTACAATTTTATCAACTTTTTCATTTACTGTAGCAGGGCAACCCTAAAAGTAGTTCCGGCTGCAATTCAACGTGTATAGTAAATTAGAATCAGAATAACCTTTATTTGTCAAGGATCATGGGTTGCATAGATAAGGAATATGTAATGTGTGCTGGTGCTTTAAAACATTAAAAAGAAACATATAACAACTAGGAAAATAAAATAATAAATAAAGCAACCCCAAAACATTGTACAGTTTGTGTAGAGTAGTGAGGCAGGGCAAATTATGATAATATTCATGCACCCACTGTAACAGGTTAGTGTTCATACATTTACAGCATTTGGCAGATGCCCTTATTATTAAATTTATGTAATTCATACAACTGAACAGAGGTCAGTTATGGGCCTTGCTCAAGGGCCCAGCAGTGGCATTATGGGGAAATTATCTACGTAAACAGAATGTAGATAATTTCCCCATAATGCCACTGCTGGGATGTCCCACTGCTGGGACATCTTTTACCGTCGTTCTACAAAAATAAATGTGACACATTTTTTAATAAAAGTGTCCTATGAGTATTCACAAATCACTGTTAAGTTTTAAGTATTCAAGTTTACCTAAACTATCCTTGATTCCATATATTTTTTTCTAAAGTTCCAGTTCTGGTTGAACTGAAGCAGCACTAAAGCATGATGCTTCCATCACCATGCTTCACCGTCTATATATAGGGTGTCCAGTGGGTGTACTGTCCTGATTTTGCACCAAACGTTGAAAAGTCTTTTGAAATTATGTCCAAATTTTAATTTCTACCTTGTGTTCTTTAAGCTATAACATTTTTCTACATGGATGAAATGATTTATCTGGCTTGTTTCTTTTTAAGGAAACAGTCTTTCTGTCTAGCCCAGAGGTGCCCAAACTTTTTCTTATGAAGAGCCAAAAAAAAAAAAAACTTGATTAAGGGGCAAAGGCCAAAAATAAATGTTGCAATATATCAAAAAATTAATTAAAATTAAAGTTGCCATGGTTCCTTTAACTTATGATTTCATAATATAAAAAATTTAAAGAATCATTGAGCTCTAATTAGAGACATGAAGCAGGTCCAAATGGCAATTTTTTCCTCTTATTTTCTTATAGAATCTCTGGTTTAGCCACCAGACTCCATTACCCAGACATGTGAAGAATACAATAGATATTTGTCTCTTTGCAGGCTCCCTTATTAAGTTGCTCTTGCTCTGCAGTGCACTGTTATAGTCTCTATATCTATAAGAATATATGCATTATTATTCTGCCTTACTCCTCTCAACATTTGTTGATGGTTTGCATCACCATCAAAATTAAAACGTGTGACTCGATCGAGAAAGATGTATTATTGCTTATATAAGCAATCTGTAACCGAAAATCCGAGGAGAATTGCATTATGTGGGATGACAATACTCCTGACACAATGTGCAGAATTGCATTAAGTGTAACAAAATAAGTGGAATTAGAAAAACTACAACATACCCGTCACATATCAAAACACTCAGCTCAGTGGCAGATTTGCTTTCTGGGTAATACGGTGATGCTACGTGTTTCTCAATCCCTAAATATGTAGAATCACTAAATTACTGCAACATACATATATGAGCACATCATTCACAATAATTTAGCAACTGCAACAAAGTACCTGGTGGAAATGTAGGGCCTGTTCAGGTTCATCAGCTTCTCACAGATCTGGTCTCTATGAAAGTTTCCATGACTAAGGCTAAAAAATAAAAAAAACAGTGAGCTTTTGCAAAGAAAATGAAAGCCATTCGGTCTCAAAGCAAAAGTAATATTTGGTGTAGACAAAATACAGACCAACACCCAATTAACACTATTTTTACCATCAGGTCTGATATTGGTATTATAAAACTCCTTCACAGGCTTTATGGACAAAGCCAAAGATAAGCACATTGTTGATGTCAGCCAGACATCTGTGTTTAGGGTGAGGTATTTATGAGCTGAAGAACAAAGCAAAAACTACCAAGGAACCATTTTATGTGTGGAATGGCCAAGACTTAAACATTTTACAAAATATTTGGCCATGTTGCAGAATGCATTGACGAAAAGAGGAAGAAATACTGTGTATAGACAAAGGTGGACACCAAACTATAAGATTCGTGTGTTTTTGAAGACCCTGTTTTACATTTTGTCCTCATTTGCTGTTACAACAACCTCCAGTCTTCTGGGAAGATGTTCCACAAGGCATTGGACTGTGCTTCTAGAGATTGTAGCCAAATTGGCATGGATACATTCACGTCCTGATTTAGGCTGAAGAGGCCTGGAGTACAGTCCACTAAAGATCTTCCACTCCATGTAAACCATATCTTCACAGAGCTGGCTTTGTGCACTAGGGCATTGTCATGCTGGATCAGGTTTGGGTCTTCTAGTTCAAGTAATGGGGAAATTCAATGCTACCATATCCAAAGACATCCTTTACAGTTGTGTGCCTCTATTTTGTGGTAACAGTTTGGGTTGGGGAAGAACCACATGTGGCTAGGAAAGTTATTTGTCCCAATTCGTTTGTCCATATATTGTACCTTAATCAAAATGTGCAACACTCATAAAGGCACATGAGATAAATCGAATCTACTAAAGGGATACTTTCTGGAGGTAGTGTATAAACTAAAAAAATTAAAAAGGCAGTATGACTCTAATAAGACTGAGTGCTTATTGAACTGGTGCTGCTTCTGTCTCGTGTTTGACAGAACCCCCCCCAAACACACACACACACACACACACACACACACACACACACACACATCTGCATTACTTTTTTTTCTCCCTTTCAGCAAATTTAGTAAAATCAATGCAACGTTGTCTACGAGAGTGGCGAATTTTGCTGGCCAAACAAAACAAGCGCTGACACATATTGACATTTCAGAAAAAAAAGCACTAAAGTGACGTCTTCACACCCTGGTGACAGTTTACACTCCTTCCCCCTACATTCCCCCCTTTGCTCTTGCCTTTTCATCCCTTCCCCCCTCTGAGGTGCTTGGTGTGTTTCGGATAACAACCGTGAAGTCGTGGCCAGGGAACGAGGGATAAAAAGAGGGAATGAAGGAGAGGGGGGAAAAAGCAGGAGATGGAGCAGAGAGCTGACATTTGGCTTGGTTAGGAAGGGATTTGTTCACACCTCATGAATAAATCTTCAGGAAAGCAACGATGCATGGGTGCCAAGGTTTTGTCCCTGGACTCGATAGTAAGAAAAACACGACAATGTTCTATTTTTGTACGTATCACAATATGTTTTTTTATTTTCTTTCACATTTTTTGCACATTTTCATATTTAACAAAGGCATTATATAACTCTCTATGTACACTTTGTACACAATTATTTTGAGAACCACAGAAATAAAACACAGCTTGTCTTGGGAACTTGTAAAGTTCCACACATCCCTGCGTCCATGAGTGTGTGCGCAGTTGTACTGAGTGTGTATTGATGTCAGAAAAGACCAGCTCCTCCTTTCTCTCTTTCTCTCTCTCTCACACACACACCGACTGCACATATGTCTATGTACATTTATGTCTGTTTGCTTGTATAGTGTCCGTCTAAAGTAAATATAGTGCTAAAGTTCCACACATCCCTGCGTCCATGAGTGTGTGCGCAGTTGTACTGAGTGTGTATTGATGTCAGAAAAGACCAGCTCCTCCTTTCTCTCTTTCACACACACACACACACACACCAACTGCACATATGTCTATGTACATTTTTGTCTGTTTGCTTGTATAGTGTCTGTCTAAAGTAAATATAGTGCTTCATTACATAAACCACCCTGTAATCTTTGAGCAAAAAAAAAAATAAAAAAATTGGCAAATGGCTACATATCAGCTTGCACATACATAAAGACATGCAAGTCTTTTCTTCAGAGGTCCAAAAAGCAAGACCTACACTATATAGACAAAAGTTTGTGGATATTGATAAAACAAGATTTATACAGGTTTTCATCTTATTCCACATTAAGTTCTCGTTTGCTGTTATAATAACCTCTGTTCTTCTGAAAAGATTTCCCACAAGGTTTTGGAGTGTGGATTTTTGCGTTGGAAAGGGTGGGGAGGCCTGGGCTGTAGTCGGCATTCCAATTTATCCCAAAGGTGTTTAATAGGGTTGAAAAGGCAGAGCTCTATAGCAGTCCACTCAAGATCTTCCACTCCAACCCATGTAAGCGATATCTTCATGGAGCTGACTTTCTGCATTGTCATGCTGGAACAGGTCTGAGTCTCCTGGTTCAAGTGAATGGAAATTGTTATGCTAAAACATCCAAAGACATCAGATACAACTGTGTGCCTTCAACTTTGTGGTAGGAACTTTTTGTTTATATAAACTGTTTATATGACACTTATTTCGAAAACATAAATAAAAGTTCATTCGTATCTTGTAGTTGCTGCTATAAAAAGACATATTCTTTACACAGACACAGTCAGAATAATGAAAAAGAAAAAAATATAATAATACATGGGCAAACAGGGCAAGCTGTTCGGTAATAATCTCCTCTTTAAAAACAAAGAGTATGTAGAACAATGACAACAAAAAAATCACAGTCACTCGCAAAAACACAAGCACGTCACTCAACAACATACACACCAGCACCCATGCTTCACATTGTTTAATGTGTAATATATATATATATATATATATATATTTAAAATACAAAAATTGGTGTATAAAAAGATCCAGCGACCAGCACCGGTAATAAAGTCTGTTCATCAGCAGTGGAGCTGAAGCCGGTCTCAGTGTAAGGGCAGGAGGAAGACAAGCGCGAACGTGATGAAGAAGAAGACTGGCATGACGTGAACGGCAGAACTGGAGCTGCCTACGCTCCTCTCAACAACTGGAATCATGGCAACAGGATCATCTAAAATAGAGCGAAGGAGAGAAAGTGAGAGGGGTGATGAGTTGCACTTCACAGCGGAGTTGTAAAACAAGCCCGCGGAGCTTAATACAGGGTTGACAGATCACTGATTTGACGTCGCTCACCTGCAGGAAGCCTGTTGGACGGGTTGTGCGCGCCTCCTGCGCCTGTTCGTCCGTGCTTTCCTCCCTCCGTCTCCTCCTCTTTCTCTGTCGTCTTCCTGTGGTTTTTGGAACCTAAGAGCATCAATCAGCACCGTTAGGAGAAACACGCAACACGAAAGCTGTAATTAAAGAGACGGGCTAAAAATAGTGGTCGGCGTCGTCTGCTAGCGCAGGTATTGAGTAAAAAAAAAGGGGGGGGCTGTGCTTTATGCTAGGAATGCCACTAATATATTCGGGGCTTACCGTGAGATCCGACGACGACCTTTAGACGGAGACATTCGGCCCCGTGCTGGTGCAAAGGCTTGGCTGTAGATAAAAAAAAGAAAAAGAGGGAACATATAGAAATGTTTAGAAATGCAATAAAGGCCATAATCAGTGGCTATAAAAAATATTATGGGAACTTTTAAAAAAACCTAAATTCAACTTTAGACAGCTGCTTCGTCATAGGGGTTTTTATGTAAATATAAAGCTCTCACTACATTTTCTTAAAACACCCCTACGTTCCACTCTGAGGAAAAAAAAAAAGTACTACATTGTTCCTGAGGTGGAAACAAACGTATCTTTAGTATATTATTTAAAGAAACACGATTTATGCACAATCTTTCAAGTTATTAGTTTGTTGCACAATCTTTCAAGTTATTAGTTTGTAGGTGAAAGCACCTTCAAACACCTTCGGTAGTTTTTTTTTTTAAATGTGAATTTCGCTCTACTTTATCGTTCTGTATAATGCATCTCATGTATATCTGTGACACTCACAGATGTAGTAGTAGCTCTCTCCTTGGCGGAACTCCTTGCCCAGCGTGAAAGGCGTGAAACGCTGGAACTTTTCGGAGAACTTCTCGGGTGCGTGGGCAGCGAAGGGCCTGGAGCACTCCCAGCGCAGCTGATCAAAAGAGTGCGGTTTGCACACGTCGTAGTCCTCCATGTCCACCATGTAGAGCACGTAGCGTTCGGCCTGCTGCGACGGGATCTCGCCGTGCTTGTAGTGCGGGCAGATGATGTCCAGGTAGTCGTTGATGCTAACGTGCACCGTGTATTCGTCGTCTACAAAGCTGGACAGAGATGGAAAGATTAAAGATGAGGGTTAATGCGGAATTCTCAGGAGAAAGACGAAAAAACGTTACACGTCCCGAACGAAAGCACGCATCAGTAACAAGCAAAAACAAAGGGATGATGAACGTTATCTATGCACCCGTCATCTTGTCCTACTGGTTCTGTCAAAGAACATAAACACATTTTTTAAGACCATGAGTGCCTCCATCCCCTCCTCCACCTTTGTGTCTCCGTCAGTGTTTGTGTTTCTGTTTTCTGTCACGTGTGTTATGTGAAGAATTCAGATTGCGTGAGGAGGTAAAAGACAAACGTCTGACACGAGCGCTTGGATACAAATATCTATCTCTTGCGAACTAACCCTTTTGTCTCATTTTCGCAAGGTGCTTAATCATTATACAACTTTGAACTTTGGCGCATGCTGCTTTCGGTCAAGACCCGCGTCCTGCCATCTTTCCGCCGTTTATCAAAACGAAGACGGCTCAGGAGACGCCCAGGCTCCGTCTGCCTTCCCGGCGTCCCCCTTGGTGTGTTTACGACTTTACTGTCTGCGCCTGTCTCTGTCGTTACTCTTGTTTTCCTGTCTTCCCTTTTGCCACGAACAGATCGTCTACTTCCATTGTTAAGTATCCTGCGTTGTATGCTTTACCAGATGAACACCTGAAATTTCTGCTCTTTCTGTCGTTTTTTTTTTGTTTTTTTTTGGAGGGAGCATAAGTGATTCAAATCCTGTGGAAAAAGCAACACTTAAGAATAATTTAGAGTGATTGCAATTTTGGATTTGAATAAGTGTGTAATTTTTTCCCCTAAATGCACCCCCTCGCCTGCGGTGACCACGAGGCCTGGTTGCACAGCAACGTTTAGATCCCGCTGTCTAACGAGGTGCCTGATTGGCTGCTGCTCCCCGTCCGTGTTACTATGCTATAAACTCCGCTCGCAGATTTGCATTTTACAAACCCTGGGTCTTTAGGCGGTACATTAATGGCATGTGTGTATGTGCTGCCATCAAAGCAAATGCTGTCCTCTCCACCCTCACCCTCTTTCTCGTGTTGTTGTCGGGACCCCTGTTTGAGTTTCCGAGACGCGCTGGCTCCTGCGCTCCAGTCACACACACTCTCTCTCTCACACTCGCATATACCCTTCCATCTACCACCACTGTTTTCCTCTGTTTGAATTAGCAGACCTGTCAAAACAGCCTTATGGTCTATTCAGAATGGGGTAACCACACACATGCACACACTGCTCTTGTTAGCACAGGCTGCTGATGTGATTAGAGCCCATCTCGTCAAGCTTGTAATCAAAGCCATGTCCAAATGGCGGAAAGTATACGATGCTAAGCCTGGAGACTTTTCACTGTGTGGGAAAACGGCACACATGTCTGTTTCGTAGCAAAATGCCTGAGTAAAACCTGTGTCTTGCTAACATTATTGAGGAACAATTAAACCTCCTGACTGCTCTGATCAGAGACTGACCTCTTAATCACTCTGACGCCATTTGATCAGGACAATACGCAATACTGGGGAGAGTATCAAGTCAAGTCAAGTCACCCGGCCAACAATCTGGCTATATGGCTAACAAACATATCGTATTGTTATAATGAATGCCATTTGGGCTACAGAACAAAAGAAAAATCTTTCTACATAAATACTGAAATGTCGCTCATGAGGTAAATGCTAGCTTGCTAGCTCGTTTTGGTGACAAATATTCATTATAAGTCGTGTTTTTCAAGGTATAATCAGACGTACTACTGTTTTTATGCGATTCCGCTGAACGAACCGATCAACACGATGCAAGATAACAGGGAGATTTTATGCTTAACATGACAAAAGTAGCGTATTGGTATTTTCTAAGCTTTTTCTGGCCACATTATAAAAAATCCTGAGAATATGTCTTCACAAAACTGGAACTCTACATAAAAAAATCTCTCTCGTGAACTAAAACTTAGCTTGCTAGCTCTTGGTAGCTAGTGGTATAATCAGACATTCTCTTATTCATATTGATCACTTCTTGGGCTTAAATTGAGCCATGAATTTTCCTTTATAGGTTATTTCTAATCGATTTGAACAACACGGCTATTTGAATCGCCTTCCTGTCTATTCTCCTTGTCCCCTGGTCCTTTTCTTTGAAGCCGAGTTGATTAGGAGCTGTTGAAGACCTGCGCGCAATGTGGTTCTCTGAAAAAGAGCCTAAATGAGGCGTCATTAACACGCTTGAGGTTTTGCCTGGTGGAGTGTTGGTGCTCGATGATGCCTGCAGTAAATGTGTGTTACTAATAGAGTGTGTGTGTGTGTGTGTGTGTGTGTGTGTGTGTGTGTGTGTGTGTGTGTGTGTGTGTGTGTGTGTGTTTAATGTATCCACCTTGATCCGAGGCCCTACAATCACAAGAGCGTGGTTTGTTGTTTTTTCCCCCGTCTTGGCCAGGCCACTTCAAACACTTGCTCAGCTTGTGTAGCCGGCCCCTGTTCTTGTTCCCGTGTGATAGTTAGCGTGGTGAGGCGCTGGCTATGAGCGAGCGAGTATGGGATGTTTATGTGAAATCAGCTGCAGATCAAGCTGGTTCTCCTCTTTTTTTTTTAACGTCTATCGTTCTTCTGTTAACTCTGCGGCTTTAGGAGTCTTTGCAGCTGCAGGGCCTTAGGCTTAGAGCCCCAAAACAGAGAACACACACTCTGTGATTATGTCCATGTGTATGTGTGTATGTTTGTGTGTATGTACATCAAGTCTAACCTGCTAAGATTCGATACCTTCATCCTGTCCAAGATCTCTGTCTGCCATATGTTATGTGTGCTTTTTGCATTTCTCTGCATGCGTGTTTGTGCGCGTTGGATATGTGTGTGTATGTGCGTATGAAGAACGTGTCTCGTGATGTACAAGACGTTCGACCTGAACCCATCTTTCTTTCTCTCTCTGGAATGTCTCAAGCTGCCGAGCTGTCAAGCAGGTCAGCAGAGTCAAAGTGCAGGGTCAGACGTTTCACACACACTGTCGGAGTCAGCACGACACACACACACGGTACACAACATGTTCACTGAACACATGCCTGCCACACCAACTGCACTAGAATGGCAGTCAGCACTTCATATAATGCATATACACACACACACGTACGCCACACTTGCACACCTGTGTGCGCCGTTTCTGCAAAACAGAGCATGTGTGTGCATGTGTTTGTGTGTCGGGTGCTGGAGCATGTCGTGACAAGCGATTTAAATCTATTTTGGGGTTTTGTTTTTAGACTGCTGGGTAATAAAACCAGTCTATCCACACCTACACACACACACACACCCAAACTCCTGTAAACAGCTCTATTACCAGAGTAAATTTTGGGGGGAAATTCCGTATTACTGGATTCGTCGATCGTTGCTTGGAATTGTTGCGCCATATGGATAACGTGATGCACAATTCCGTAGTTGTTTAAAGGTGACTGACTTCTCAGTTACTCATTCGTCGGTCTGATTGACTTCCTGTTGCCTTCATAAATATTGTGTGGGTGTACAGTTTTTCAGCAAGTACATAATAAACCTTCATCCAAAATGGCTACGAGATTTTAAGCTAAAATTGAAGATCGCGTGTCATGGAAACGTGTTAGATGAGCACAGCCGTGTCGTTCTGCAGGACTACCCGAGCCTGATGCTAATAAGCACATGATTCTCTCGCTATCGATCGGAGCAGTAATTAGTCCAGCCACAGAGGACCAGGTCGGAATGCTAAGTGGCTCATCTGCTATTCCCAGGTGCAATTATTACACTCAGCCTGCAGATCGCATAGCCCTTGTTTGAGAGAGAGAGATGTATGTGTGTGTGTGTGTGTGTGTGTGTGTGTGTGCGCGGGCAGGTATTTGAGTGTGTGTACACGTTTGACAGTGAAATCCTAATCAACTCAACGATGTGACTTTTCCTCAAACATTTTCACCTCTTTAAAAACTCGTTGGAGACGACTTGCCCCCCCCCCCCCCCCCCCATGCTGCCTAACAATTTCCATCCCATCCATCACTGTTCCTGTCTCTCCTCCCACTCTTTGTCCATCTTTTTATTTCTCAGTCTTCAGCCCATCCCCCTTTCTTTCAGTCTTTTTTCTCTCTGTTTTTTCTCCTCTTTAAGATCACATAATAAACCTCTTCATTGCGACTAATTTTTAAGCGAGTCGCCCCTTTCTTTTTGGTCAACCCCCTCACCCTTCTCCTCATCCACCCATCCCCCCAACTACATCATCCCTCTCTGTCTTAAATGCTTGTTTCTTTCACTTTTAAATGGATGCTAATTGCTAGCTGGTAGGACATCCTGTAAATCTGTGACCCGTTTCCAGCTGTGTGCGAAGTCACCCGACTCTCTCTCTCTATCTCTCTATAAATATATATATATATATATATATAGATCGCTTGATAGGATATGGATTTTGTCTTTATTCGTTTGTGTCTAAGGTTAAAAAAAACAAAACGTGCATTAGGCATGCAGGCGTTATGATAATGATTGGGTTCAAGGCGCTCCCTAGGTGGCAACAGTGTGCTAAGTGTGACTACCAAGGCCTGGGTGTAAAATAATCCAATCAGGCTAGACGACAGCGCAGACACTAATTAAAACACCCCGGCCTTCGTGAGTAAACAAGCGCTGTCGGATCGAGGGATCGCAAAACTGTGTGTATGCTACGAGAACAATACCTTTCAGGGAACCGACAGAAAGCGGTGACAGGAAAGCGCTGACTTCTTTAGTGTGGTGAGAATCTAAACACTAATCAGCGTGGGAGACGGCGAGCTGAGATGGTGTAGAGAGGTGGGAAAAAAACACATTAGGTCCAAAAGGGGGAAAAAATAAATGAAGTGCAGGAAGAGACTGTAAGAACAAGGACATGGAGAAGAAGAAATCGGAGGCAAAAGAGGAAGTCTGGGACGGAGATAAGAAGAAGAGGTGGGGCGTGGGGACTGAAAGTAAAGAAAACATAAGGAAGAGAATGGGGGGGAGGGGGGGGGGGGAAGGGGGGGGGGGGGGGGGGATCGACTTAGTGTGGATGAACATAAAAATCAAAGCAACAACCCAGTGTAAGACGTGGTGCAGTTATACATAAGAGGTCATGATTAGTCAGGTGAGATAGAGGTGGGTGTTTTTTTTTCTGGATTAGTGGTGATTTTGGTGTTAATGCTTTTCCCCAGGCCTTGGATTACAAACCTGTGGCTGTGCTGCAGATTAGTCTTCCGTATGCACACGAGTACGTGATTAAAGCCAGACTGTCAGAGGAAGCCTCAGAACGCCAGAAGGCACACGACACTACTCAGAGCGTCCAACTCGCTTAGAAGAAACTGCTGTCTCCTTCTTAATCAATAAAATGTCCTCAGGGATTTGCAGACCGAAAAACAATACGCATTAATCAGACAAAAAAAGGGTGTAAGTTTTGCTGAACTTCCCAAAAGGACAAAAAAAGCACTTTGTTGATGTCAGTACACACACACAAAAAAACAGGGAGTCTGAGGGAGTGGAGATGGAGAGTGGAACAGAGAGGTACCGGGAAAAAAGAGAGAGGGAGGGGGAGAGAGATGGGGAAATGTCCAGAGGATGAGTGGACAGCTGACGGTCAAGTATAGAAGTGCATCTGCTGCCAGTGCTCCACACTTACTAAATATACCCAAAGCAGCCATTCCAAGTCTGTGTATGTCTGTGTATGTGTGTAAGAGACCCGTGTGTGACCCGTACATTAGAGGACAATAAATACCCCCCAATCCCTTTCACTGATGAATGCTAACGAAGAAAATCATTAAAAAAAAAAAAAGAAAAAAAATTTAAACACCCAGTCCCTGCCCTATGACTTTTACCCCAGCTGTTGCTAACTTCATCACCCATAGCACACAAACACACACTCGCTGCAAGCTGAGGCACGCCGACACGGCTCTGCTTGGAACAGACGCTCACAAACAAGTCTGTGTAAACCCAGACGGGGTGTAAAAAACATCAGAGCTGACAGGCCCGTCACCCTGGGCATACCCACGCCAAACCTGAGAGGCGACTTTTCCCAAGTTGCACGCAAAGGGCTTTAAATCATTACCGTCCATCATACATCTGCACACACGCTACATACACACAGCGCACCCTCGAGCGACTGGTGTGATGCGTACCTGAGTGAAGAAGTGTGTGCATTTGAGTACGACTCTTCTCTTAAAACACTAGGGCCATCCATTAGGGACTAATCCACTCAGGGATTGATTAATGGAGTTGTGATAAATCACTGGATTCGTCAGGACGTTCAGAGAAACGATAATCTCCGGCACGACGTGAAAAAACTGCATAGAAGATTAGAGATAATTGACAAACCCGTGCTGCGTTTTCTCCCTTCTGTCTTCTTTAACGGTCATAATGCGGTATTAATAAATCAGCACTCACATCAGATTATGGCATTCTGTTTAGCAGGAGTGGGCTGCGCGCGGTTTCCGAGTAGGCCGACAGCTTGCTAGCTATATTTAGTAATGGTCAGGCTATTTTGCCTTGTCTTGTATGGATTTCTTATATTTGTTTCATAAGGAAAGCCTTAGTGTGAATGTGGACTTAGAGTGAAGGTTAAAAAACCTGGACCAGTACATAAGCTTCTTTCATCCATGTCTCATATTCTGTTTTGTTTCTCTCTTTCAAATATAATCATACCTATTCACTCATTCCTGCTCAATCTCAGCACCTCAGGCTGACATCACATTTCTGCTTCTGAAAAAAGTTTGACCTCTAGCCCACGTTCTCCTGCTTTTGCCTCTCCTTTTCCTCGCCCAGCTGTTGATTAAACCCCCCCCAATCTCTCTCTGCACTGCCTGAAAATGAGTCAGACTGTTCCGAATCTGGTCGGAGCAGGAACAGGTAGTCGAAAGTTACGCAATCCTATTAATGCTGACGCACCCTATCACATGTGACAAACCCTGAGTTTTACTCACGACAGAATCATCCAAAAAAAACAACGATTTCCAACGATCGATTTCTAGAGTGATGACTATGTCTTTATGATGCAACACAACAATGACAGGTCTTCTCATGAACAAATCTCGATTCCTTGATTCCTCTTCATCATCAGGGGGGAAAGTACACACGAAATCATAAAAGCTGTTTACGATCAACCACGTGACTGCGGCTCACTGACCTGTGAGACATATTCCCGTCTAAGACTAAAGACTTAACACCCTGTGTGCTAAAAGCCTGAAACAGTCCACCATTCTTTCTTCAGGGTTTTTTTTAGGGTTCTAAAAGATCGATACGATCACCCCGAACGGCCCTGTCTAGTATTGATCCCCGTAAAGTGCCTGTTTGTCATTTCAACCTTTCAATGCAGAGTGAAATGAGAACACAATCAATGACACAAACTACATTTCTACACACACACAACCACACACACACACGGAGTAAAAAACAACCTACTGTGCTGATTTAACACTAGCCATGTTTACATAATTCCAGATGGACATGTATGAACACAGTAAAGGTTAATTTAACCTTGGGGGAATTTGCTGGTTCAAGCGTCATTCCCTGTCTAATTGCCCTGGCAGGCCTGTGTGCCTTCTTGCCCCTGGTAACACACTGTAACATAAGACTTCCCTCTTAAAATTAGTAGCCTACTACAGACATGCCCACTGTCTAGTATGCTTATGGACTGTCTATTTATTGCTGGGGACGGTAGTGTGTGTGTGTGTGTGTGTGTGTGTGTGTGTGTGTGTTAGTGAGTGATTGTGTTTAATTTGATCAGTCTAACTGTTGGTCATCATGCTTGAGATCCCTGTCTGTGTGTGTATATCTATCTATCTATCTATCTATCTATCTATCTATCTATCTATCTATCTATCCACACACACACACACACACACATACATACATACATACGTGTGTGTGTGTGTGTGTGTGTGTGTGTGTGTGTGTGTTTTAGTGTGGAGGTTGAAGTAATTACAGTCCAGTTAGTGTCATTTAAAGCTTGGACGCAAAAATAAATCCAGAACCTCATGAGACACAACACACACACACACACACACACACACACACACACACACTTCTTCTACTTCCACACACACACTTTCTACTATTAAAGCTCGCACAAATGGCGCCGCTCGCGCATTGCATCCAGTGCGCGCGCGTGCGACGTAGATGGTGCATCCTATTTAATAGCAGTTTCTATCAGAAGTAACTGCATGCATGAAGTCAAGCGCACGAGTGCAGCAAATCAGAATAAATGTGGAAAAAAAGTATATTCTGGAGAGATACTCACTTTGGGTTGGTTCTGTTCCAGTAGACGCTGTGGCGCTCCGCGGAGACGCACCAGGCACTGAGGAGCGCGCACACGAACCACAGCAAATCCATGGGGTCGCCTCTTAACCAAGTTAGTCTTTTTGTTTTTAAGAAAAATAAAAAGAGAGAACGGGACAAATGACAGACTGCAGAGATAAAAAAACGCGAGGTTCCGCTTGTCTGGATCCTGGTTGTGTACAGGTCGTAGGAGTAACACAGCAACAATACTATTCAACAAATTACCGCGAGATGGGAATAAACACGGCGCGGCGCGTGCTGCTGGTTTTAATACTTGGCCACGCCTCTGGATTGAGATCGACCAATGACAAGGATGGAGTACACTATGGACACGCCTACGCGTAGTGATTTTTTTTTTTTTGCTCCCAGCTTGGATGAATAAATTACTATGCTTGAGGCGAGTGGTGACAAATGGTTAGAGCTAAACACACACACGCACGCACGCACACACACACACACACACACACACACACAAAAATACGTATTTCCACATCCTACAGACGTCAACAAAACTTTTTGCAAACTATTCCAGTTGTATGAGTCTTACTGTGTGCTCAGCCTTCTATTCATTACATTTTTATCCTAAAATGTCTGTAATTTAATAAAAAATATATATAAATAATGAATGAAATAATTATAATAATGAAATTCGGTGTCACCCAAATGATGGAGGTTTTTATGCCAATGTTGGCACTTACGCAATCATTAAGGTTAATTAAACTTATAACTTACATATAAATTCAAAATGTATGACCTTAATCTCAGTGAAGCCGCTTTCAGACAATGTCCATTGTTAAACATGCCATACAAATAAAACTGAACATATGAACTATAAATATGAACTGAATTGAATTCAAGTAGTTTGGCCATTAATAGCAATAGTCCAAGCGAACAAAATCACCCCATCTTGCGTATTATAATTTAAGACGAAGCCTCCTTTCTGAAAGCGGATACAATTATAATAATAAATATTATATATAATATTTAATTATATTTTTGGGAAGAATACATCGCGTGAGTAAGTGCTGACAACAAAACCAGACTTTTTTTTCGTGGGTGTCAGTCAAAGTGTATAATCCTAGCAAGCCTTCTCTATGTGTGATAAGGATATCATGGCCTCCCCTGTAGAGTCACAGAGGCTTTTCCTTCTTTCATCCCACTCATCCAGCGGCTCCTGGTGTTCTTAACCCAGTTTGGGAGCTCAGCCAGCCTCGGGGCAACATGGAGACACCCAACCCCCTCATTAGCCCAAAAACCTAGAGGACAGAATTGGAAACAGGAGAGAGAAAAGTGTATGTTTGCCTGTTTTCTTCAGGATCGGTCGAGGTCCGGGCAAGCACACACACGCCTTGTGCTGCCTGAGCCTCCAGATCAGGGCTATTAGTCAGGATTGAGCATGAGTGCATGAATAAGCATGGATGGTTTTAACCATGTGTTTGTCTTAGCAGTCATTTTCTTTTAATCTAAAGATCTGGACCTGGTATGGGGTCTGGCGGCGTGTGTGTGTTTGTCTGTGTGTGTCTGTGTGTGTAAGTGTGGGAGTGCATGTGGGTGTATGGGTGGGTGTTGAACTCTCAAAAGATAGAAATCTTCTCTGCTAGCTTTACACGTTTGAGTTTGAAGAGAAAAAAATAATTTCCTAATATATTCCTTATCAATTGGGTTTCTTTTGTAAATTCTTGGTGGCTTTCCTATTTGCAATTCTACTCTTTTTTGAGAAAGTAGAAACAGAAAAAGCCTTTATGCATTACACATGCGTTCCAAATGGGACCTTCAGGACGGGTAGATGCAATGGTGGATGGTAGACAGCTGAATATCATCATAGACTTGGATTTGATTGCATTTTTAAGATGAAGAAAACGCTAGGAATTGTTACAAATAACCGACAACGCAATTGTTTGAGACAACCTTCCTAACCATAACCATCCTAGCTACAATTAGCTTTGTTAGCGTATCTCTCATAGCCACGTGACACACAAACTATGAGTTTATTTAATTAAAATCTAATTTTCAGATTCTTAACAAAACTTTAAATGCACAGCCTTCCACTGTTGTTTTTGTTTGTCCTGATTATTCTGTACATAGCGGACTAGAGGCTAGCATTGGAGATTCACTAGTGTGGGTGGTGAAAAGGAAAAAAAAAAATACTGGCCACATGCTCATGAACAGATCAGGCCTCAGCAGGCCTCTGGCTCTGAAAACCACGAATCTCACTGTAGCTTTGTGAGGCCCTTAAATCCTTTTCGTTCTTGTCCCTTTCTGCTTCTCCTCTATTCAGTCATCTGTTTGAAACTTCAGTGGAGTGCTTCAGTACTCTCATTGAGCTCATTCAGTGTGAAATCAGGCAAAATGAAAATCATTTGCATGTTTTGGGAAAGAATTTCTACTCTCCCGGTCTTCTGAAATAGTACGACTAGCTACAGTAAGAATATATCAATGTGTAATAAAAGATTCAAACCGCTCCATTGAAAATGCTAATGCTACATTTACATGCACACTTTCACCTCCTAATGACTTCTCAGGGAGTTTTACTGTGGCTCTGCCTATTAGGGATCTAAAAGCCATAAAAAAAAGGATCAACAGTGAACTAATTGATAGTTTTAAAGCATTGATGTTTCAGGGTCTTTGTTTTTGAGTTATGATTTGGGACAAAAAAATATCCTGGTCTCTGTTCTTTCAATTATTTTTACTTATTTCCCTGTTTATTTCAGTTTTTTGCTTCTTTGCTTTGCATTCAGCCCTATGTTGCTGTTTAGAGTTTTGAGTTGCTAACCAGAAGGCTGAAAGCTCAGCTCAACATGTACCCAGGGGTTTGTATGCTAGTTGGAAACGATACTGTTGGGGTAAATGGGGCAATGCTGCTGACCCTTTTTTTATTTTTGAAAGCTTAATAAAAAATCATCTATGCACTGTTCCCATTCTAATTACACTATTTTGCACAGTCATGTTTGTTCTTCCACACTTTTGCACTGTCTCGCACTGTTCTCTCTTTGTTCTCCACAGAACTGTGTGGGTGGATGTAACATTTGTGCAGCAT
The DNA here is from genome assembly GCA_024362625.1 of Silurus asotus. Lineage (NCBI taxonomy): Eukaryota > Metazoa > Chordata > Actinopteri > Siluriformes > Siluridae > Silurus > Silurus asotus. Next base: position 4,811,617 of record MU551646.1, on the reverse strand, counting down.
GCTGTCCACTAATGACTGCGAGTCTGTGTGTGTGTGTATGTGTGTGTGTGTGTGTTTTGTGTGTATGTGTGTGTATGAATGTGAATGGACAGTTGTCCAGCTCTTTCAGCCATAGCTGAACAGGTCAATTTTTAGATAATGGCTTGCAGAGTTACTGAAGAATTGGAGGGTGTTAATGGCTCTGCATTCAGCCCGGAAGCCTCACATCCACAGCTACGTAAACTCCCCAAAGCCATGCTAATGTTGCTCCAGTGTTCTATCGGTGTTGCTTACCACATTCCTCACCAATGTCCTTAATTCACAAGGCATAAAGCAGCTATTGTGCCTAACAGATTGAGGATTAATGTTGAGTCAAGTCGAGCAATATGGACGGGAAAATGGTACAATTATAAAAGCTCCCAAGCTGGAAAGATAATAGTTTCAGTGTTTAAATGTGCGGGTGAGCCGTTACCCACCAGCTGCAGCAATGAAATTATGTAAAATATTCAGCAAGACCTAAAAAAACGTAAAAATTGGCATTTATATTCTATACCCTCACCATTTTGCAGCGAAGCAAACCAATCATGTCTTCACGACAAATGACAAAAGTTTCAACCGATACACTGGAGTCGAGAAAACAAGACTCTGAGTTGTTATTGTGCTGTCAGAGTGTCTCTATGGAAGAGCGGCGCGGCGTGTTCAACCACCTGACACGCCGATTTATTACCACAATCATGTGACAAGAACAACAACCACAACAACACACTTGGCAGTTGAGCAACTAATGCACACCGCCTAGAAGAGTTTCGATCAGGGCACATACACACGCTTGCAATATGTTTAAATATGCCCACCTTTACCTATGTAAGTATTGCGTAAGTGTAGTCAGTGGTTTGCAAATACATCTTATCAACTCAATATAGACAACAAATGAGAGAGAGAGAGAGAGAGAGAGAAAGACAGTGATAGAGAAGAGAGAGAGAGGGAGAGAAAGAGAGAGAGAGAGAAAGACAGTGAGAGAGAGAGAAAGAGAGAGAGAGAGAGAGATCAATTAGGCATGGACTTGACAAGGTAAATACTGAAAACTGGAAATAGGAAGGAGTGATGCAGAGAGTGTAGGAGGAGAAACAGAAAATGAGAAAACGTGTGTGGGCTGGTAGGAATACGGGAGCCGGTCGAAAGCTTGGTAAAAAAGAAAAGCAAAGTAAATGAAGCCATGGTGCATAATCTCAGGGGGGAAAAAAAGCAGTTTTGTTAGAGAGAAGAGGAAGCAGTATTCTATCTTACAAGAAAGTGTACAGGACAAATGAATAAAAGCGACAAGGGTAAACCAGTGTGTGGGAGAGGAGGTGTGTATGTGGAAGAGGTTAACTTTCCATATGGAGGAATGAACAAGGAACAACTTCACAATCCACACTGTGTTTTCCTGTGTTTTCTACGCCCCCTTTCTACCATGTTAGAATACATCTAAAATGATGAAAAGCAGTAGATATAGTGCCAGAAAAGCTTTGTGTCTCCTCATAGAGACAGCAGATGTGTGTATTTGTGTGTGTGTGTGTGTGTGTGTGTGTCTGTGTGTGTCTGTGTGTGTGTGTGTGTGTGTGTGTGTATTCGTGTTAAATATTTGCTTTAAAAGGGTTTTGTGTTAATGTGCCTTCATTGTGCACAAGTGAATGTGAGTGTGAAAAAGGAATCAGACCAGTGATCTTTCATCTACTGTGACCTGCACCTGGGGTCACCAATTAAAAACACAACTGGGTGACCCCTACTGCACACACACACTCACACATGTCTGCATCTGTGTTTAACCCCCTCCTGTTGTGGCACACTCCGACAAGCTGCTCCCTTTTTGGCCTGACAAAAAGGATGGCCACTGATTACCATACAGGTGGCCTGCATTGCCCTATGGAGTGCTCTGGCTCGGTTAGCGCACACACACACACACACACACACACACACACACACACACACACACACACACACACAATACAAGTTAAACACTAAAATGAAGCCAATGATTAACAAACGCATTTTGAGAGCATCAGTTCAGTTGTTTTTAATTACTTCTCTGTCGCCTGTCCACATGGCCACTTTTGAGCTTTCATTGAAGCACACTTCTGGAGTGGACTTCTTCTCTGTCTCTCTGGACTATTGTCCTTAACAGCCTGTTCTGTATGTACCTATGTATATATATGTATAATAATCGATTTTACTTTATATCTATCTATTACTACTACAACATCACTATATTACTACTGTTTACATCCATTATTGCTATTATTATTATTATTATTATCAAAAGTGTGTGAGATGTGTTTCACATGCATGCACACACACCATGATATTTGCCATGTTTCCTTAAAAATGTATCGCAACCTTACAACATCTTTTTGAATTAGACATAAAAAATAATTACATTCCAAATATCAACTAAGTATGAAACAGACAAAAATAAAAAGTGTTAATTTTCCATGAATTTATGAAGACCTTTTTTTTTATTTGCTTCTTTTTTTTTTTTTTTTTTTTTTATGGACATAACCACTTTTATTAATACTTCAACTATTGCTACTACTACTGCTTTAATAAAACTACTTCCATTACAACTGATGTTATTATTATTACCTCTAATATAACAATAACTACTCCTACTAATAGAATTACTAATATGTCTAATGTAACTACTTCTGCTTGTACTACTACTATCATTTCAACTAAGACTACTACTACTTCTACTAGTACTAAAACAACACTACTACTATGGCTGTTACTACTGTTTCTACTATACTAATACTTCAACTGATATGCTGATCTGTATAGTTCTAGTTTTACTACCACTAATACTACTATGGCTTCTACTACTTCCACTGCCTCTACTGCCATTACTATTCCACTACTATTACTACTACAACTGCTACACTTCGTACTAGTACTACTTCTCTTACCACTGTAGCTACTTACTACTTCTACTATACTATACTATACTATACTATACTATACTATATTAAACATACTAATACTGTTTACTACAACCACTATTACTGCAATTGCTACTACTAATACAAGTACTAATATTACTCCTTGTTACTACTTTGGCTTTTAGTACTACAAATATTACTATAATTGCTTGATATTACTACTACTTCTACTACTAATAATAATATTAAAATACTTTTTAACAAGCAACTGCTACAACGGATTCTAATGCTCCTACTTTTACTACTACTAAGGCTGATACAACTGCTACTGTTTAAACTTTTAATATTAGTATTACTACTAATACTAGTACTAATAATACTCCTTGTTACATATATGACATAGTACAACTACTTCTATAATTGCTACTATTACTACTACAAGCATAATAATTAAATAATAATAAAACTACTACTTTCTCTATTACTACGACCAATGGCTTAACTAATATTCTACTATTATTAGTACAAAAATAATCCTTGTTATTACTACTACTAGTTTTACCAGTTATTACTACTTCTAATACTAGTACCAATATTACTTTTTGTTAATAATATGGCTTCTAGTACTACTACAACTACTACTAGGACTGATATTAGTATGAATGTTAAGGCTACTTTTATTATTCCTTTGACCGATTCTACTTTTATTACTATTACTACTATTGTTGCAATGACTACTGTTACTATTATAATTATTACTACTTCTACTTGTACTATGGCTGACTGAGTACAAAAAAACTTTTTCTGTATAATTTCTACATGACATCCAGACTATTCATTATTTCACACATTTTTTCATTCTCTTTCAGTCCCTTCACACAAATCTGTCCTTGTCCTATGAGTGATGTCCCACATGCTTGTGTGTGTGTGTGTGCTCCATCTTTGCTGCATGTCTCATTGTTCAGATCTCTTCTCCTCCCTGTCAACCTTTTAAAAAACCCATCTAAATTTAGCTGTGGTCAAAAAGATTAATGTTCTGATGATCATAAATTTCCTGTTCTGGTTATGCAACCGGAGGCTTTTCTCTGAATCTGGACCATGTAGGAATTAAAACAAGTAGAAACATCTAAGAATGGCCAGTGAGACAGACTGCTGCCACTGAATCATATTATACAGCAAGTCTTTGTGTTTTTCACACAAAGTGTCCATCGCCTAGTGGGTTCTGTTAGTTTTGTCCATAATTTTTGACACGCCGTGAAATAAATATCGTATCATGAAGTTGAAGTTGGAAACACAATGACAATGACTCTTCAGACAGAGTTTACTCATTACTACACTGAATTAATTTTTATCTCTATAAATCATGTCTATGGACAGGAATTAAATGTTACTGTCCTAAAAGGTAAATATTGCAGAAAATACATTACTACAGTATATCGATATTGGGATACCTTTCCTTCCCATATGTGGTGCTTCCCCAAACTGTTACCATCAAATTTAGAGGCATGTAATTGTAGAGTGTCTTTGGAGGTGGTAGCATTAAAGTTTCCGAGAGCCGAACCTGTTCCAGCAGAATGCCCCTGCGCACAAAGCCAGCTCCATGAAGATATGGTTTGCATGGGTTGGAGTGGATGATCTTTAGTGATCTGCTATAGAGCCCTAACCTCAACCCTTTTGAACACCTTTAGGATGAAGTTTTAACACTGATTGCACCCCAGGCCTCCTCATCTCACCTACATCAGAACCTGACTTTACTAACAGCCTTGTGGGTAAATGAGCATAAATCTTCATGAGCACCCTCAAAAATCTAGTGGAACAGAAGAGTGGAGGTTATTGTAACAGCAAATAGGGACTAAATGTGAAATGGGATGTTCAAACAGCACACACCAATCATATGTTCAGGTGTCCAAACACTTTCCATATACGTTGTGTCAATTTAGCTCCAAAGCTGTATTGTTTTAGATAAAAAAAAAAAAAAAATCCAAAGCTGTATTTTTTTAGAAAAAAAAAAAAAAAAAAAAAAAAGAAAGAAAAAAATTATTAAAATAATGTGGGTCTAAAAATCACATTAAATAAACATATAAACATCACCACTTTGGTAAAGTGCAAGAACTTAAATGATTATTTTCAGCATTGCTTTGAAATATTTAATATATATCATTATTAAATATACAAAATATTTATTTTTTAATAGAGTTCACTAGACCTTTTAGACTCTTAAAAGGAATGTCCACTGATAATCAGCACTAAAAATGTAATTTAAAAGAACTTTGAACATTTGAAAAAAATCATTTTGGAGTGTTGGAATTCACAATTTATTTATTTCAGGTACAGCATTACCCCACACCCACTGTAATTGTGCAGTTCTGTCTTGCGTGAACCTGTGTGGACGTGTGTGCTTGTGCATATGTGTGTGTCTCCGTCTCTACACCTTTACACCTCTACAGATCTGTGCTTCCCCTATGCCCAAGAGCTATAGCTCTATTCATCAGCACTGACTTAATGATCCCAGATGGGCTGACTTGTATTCTGTGGAGGCGAGGTGCAAATCTCTCTCTCTCTCTCTCTCTCTCACACACACACACACACACACACACACACACACACACACATACACACACAACACACAAACACACACACACACACACGGATGGACACAGACACTCATTTAAAAAAATATTTAATTTGAATACTGGCAATGAGAATCATGTACAGGTGGTAAATGTGTATCTGTATGTGTGTCTGTGTGTACGAACGTACGAGTGCGTGGGCGTCTAAGAGACGAGCAGCCGGAGCGAAATGAGATGGAAAGCAGTGAATGAGAATGAGATGGAGAAAAAGAAAAGAGCAGGAACAAAGAGCAATGCCAGATCATCCACTGGACCTGAAGTGCTGAAGTGTGTCTATTGTTTCAAAGAGCTCCATTGTGACTAACACACACACACACACACACACACACACAAACACACACACACACACACATTTACCATCAGTACAGCTTTATAAAAGTATGTCTAGACTGAAATAGAAATAGTCTGGTCATGCCGCTAGGAAATCGGGAAATCACCAACGCTGCTGGTAAGCTTACACATCTATTCAGACACACACACACAGACACACACACTAACATCACCAGACAGGAGGTAGCTGTCATGTTTTCCAACATCTGTTCCCAAACTGACTACCTTTGTAGAACAATGAGCTTTCACAGGTACATTTATTACTGTCTGCATATCACAGGTACTCTACTGTGTGTGTCTGTTTGTGTGTGTGTGTGTGTGTGTGTGTGTGTGTGTCCATTCAGCACACTATCAGTCACTAGACACTTCACAGAGCAAGTGATGCACAAGTAACATTTGTCCTAAACTAGTAAGTAGTTTTGCTTTTAAGGTTCGGTAAAATAAATGAAAACCATCAACAGGTAGAGAAGTTAAGACACCACAAACCCGGACGTCTGTCCAAAACACAAAGGACCAAAGGACAAGACGGAATCTTATCAGGGAGGCTGCCAAGAGTCCTACGGCAACATTAAAGGAGTTGCAGGAATATCTGGAAATTACTAGCAATTACTGCCAATTACTGGTCCCTCCCAGCATGTGTCAACTAGTAGGGTGAAGATAAAAACACCCAAACTCATCTAAATGTAGCCAAAACACAATTTCCACAAACTTACAATGGCAAAATGTGTTAGTTTGATTATAACCAGGATACAAACTTTCTGGGTTTAACTCCAAAACTACTACTACAACTACTACACATAGTACTAATAGCATTATTGCTACTTTTAACTATTATTCTAGATATATTATAATATTACTATCACTTTAACTTATACTGCTTTCACTGTTACTTCTTCTTCTTTTGGCTTCTCCCATTGAGGGGTTGCCACAGCGGATCATCTGTCTCCATACCCACCTGTACTCTAGATCTGCCTCTTTCAATCCAACTACCTGCATGTCTTTCCTCACCACATCCATAAACAGCCTGCTTGGCCTTTCTCTTTTCCTCCTTCCTGGTGGCTCCATCCTCAGCATTCTCCTACCGATATACCCCATGTCCCTCCTCTGCACGTGTCCGAACCATTTCAATCTCGCCTCTCTCACCTTGTCTTCAAAATGTCCTACATGCGCTGTCCCTCTAATAAACTTGTTTCTAATCCTGTCCATCTTCCTCACTCCCAACGAAAACCTCAACATCTTCAGCACTGCTACCTCCTGCTCCACATCCTATAAACTTTCCCTTTCACTCTTGCAGACATTCCTCTATCACAAATCACTCCTGCTATCACTCTTCTCCACCCACTCCACCCTGCCTGCACTCCCTCCACTGCCCTCCCTCTCACACACATATACTCTGTCTTACTCCTACTGACTTTTATTCCCCTTCTCTCCAGCATGTATCTCCAGCTCTCCAGGCTCTTCTCAATCTGCTCCCTATTTTCACCACAAATAACAATATATATCTGCAAACATCATAGTCCATGGAGACTCCTGTCTGACTTAGTCCGTCAACTTCTCCATCACCACTGCAAACAGGAAAGGGCTCAGAGCCGATCCTTGATGCAGTCCAACCTCCACCTTGAACCAGTCATTCCTACTGCACACTTTACTGCTGTCACAATGCCCTCATACTTTCACTGTTACTACTAGTCCTAATAATACTAATATTTCTACTACTAGTAGAAGTTCTAATAATCGTACTGTTACTAATAATAATACTGCCTTTTACTATTTCTACAACTGCTAAAACAACTGCTCCTAATACTAATAATAGTCATATTACTACTATGGATACTACTTCTACTAGTATAACTATTACAGTTTTTGACGAATACTACTACTACTGTTACTGTAACTAGTATTACTAACAATGCTATTGTGCCACTACTACTTTTACTACTAATGGCTGCTAATAACACTTCTGTTGCTATTACTGCAACTGCTAATACTAGCACTAATAGTTACTACTACATGGTTACTACTATGACTACTACTGCTGCAAATGCAACAATTACCACTACTATTGAACTCAATTAAATTCTTTTTTTATTGTATAGTGCTTTTTACAATAGACGTTGTCTCAAAGCAGCTTTACACAAACCTTACACAAAAACTATTATGTCTATTAGTACTACAACTGATATTTTAACTACTACTACTACTACTACTACTACTACTACTACTACTACTACTACTACTACTAGTGCACCTAGTAATAGTAGTATTAAAAATGTATTTGTACAACTACTACAACTGCTACTACAGCACGTTACTACTACAACTAATATTTCTACTACTACTGATACTACTACTACAGTTACTATTAGTTGTAATCATACTATTGTTAACACTACTTCTATTAATAAAAACAGCTAAAACTACTACTTCCACAACAACTACTGCACAATACTACTAATAAGATTACTCTTATTACTACTATTAATACTACATTTACTACTACAACTGATACTACTACTACATTTACGAATAGCACTATACTAAAACTACTGTTACTACTGCTACTACTAAAACTGCTACTACTGTTGCCTCTAAACTCTTGTTGTAAAATTTCTACAAAGACATTCAGTAAATGTCAAGATTTCTCAAAATGTTTCACCTTATTTTAATTAATGTTTGTATAAACACTGGACAGCTTATTATATATATTTTTTTAATTCATATTTAAAGTAAAGCAGGGTGGTGGATGCTATTAAAGCTGCAAATTTCTAACATTTGCACCTTTCCACACAATAATAACCCAAAGCCCAATTAAAGCAACCACTTCTGCTGCATGGGAAAAGCAGCATTTTGGAATGGCCCATTTTTGCAAGGAAGAGTGAAATGTTATCACTAGTGTTATTTTACAAACAAATGATGCTTCAAAAAGTATAAGTTAAAGGGTGTGAACACTTACGCAACCACTTGACTGTAAACAAAAAAAAAAAAAAAAGATTTGTTTTTCAGAATTTTGTTGGTTGCTATGTACAAGCCTGTGTATTTATTTTTGAAGCTGTTGGCCCAGTCCATTTTTAAATGGTTCCTCCCTCTGGCTATAACTTAACAATTAACAGGATGCGTGTGTTCTGTGGCGGCTTAATAACCGCTTGCGTTCAGCACAAAATACAGCAATAAACCGCAGCATTGTCTTATTGTGTCTAATAATTGAAGCCATTCTGGAAGGTTGTCAAACTCGTCAGGACGACGTGCGTGCGAAGAGAATTGCACGAACGAGGGATGAGCCGACTAATGCGCAGAGAACCAGACATCAAGGCAAAACATTTTTAGACTTAGACAGGACTTCAGTAAAATCAGAAGGAGGTACAAAATGTTCTGGGGTAGACTGAACATTACAGCCACAACAAGACAACAATGGTTCAGCATTATCTTTAATCTTTCACTCATTCACTGTTACTAATTGTGATTTGGTCATTATGCTTAGTTAGTGACCTACTAGCTAGCTTACTGATACAATATTGTATAGATTGTCATGCAACATTGAGCCTTTTTTATATAATAACCTCCACTCTTCTGTGAAGATGTTTCACCAGATTTTGGAGTAAAAGGTGTTCAGTAGGATTGATGTCAGAGCTCTATACAAGAAACAAGAACGATGCTAATGCTATATATGGTTTTCAAAACTGGACTTTAACCAGCAGTTTAAAATCAGTGAGGATTGGCTTTTTATTGTTGCCTTCACATGACCTTGAGGCCATGACCCATCGCTGAACTCTATAAAGCCTTTCACGCTACATTTACACATAAGTGTGTGTCACTGCCATGTTCATGAACACATGTGACACAAAAATACACACATTCCATCGAGCATGTAACACGAGAAACATGAGAACATGACCCGCAAATGGACACACACACACACACACACACACACACACACACACACACACACACACACACACACACACAGAGAGAGATATATTTTCTATATGTTTTGTATAAAATATTTACATATTTATCATTCTGTTTAAAATTTAGTACCCAGTTGTTATAACCTTTAATATTTTGGGAAGATGTTCCACTAGATTTTGGAGTGTGCTTGTGGAGATTTGTGATCATTGTACCGCAAGGGTGTAAGTAAAGTCACGCACTGATGGAGGTAATGTGAGGAGGCCTGGGATGAAGGTCAGCATTCCAGTTAATTCCAAAGGTGTTGTAGGGTTGAGGTCAGAGCTCTAAAGGAGGACATTCAAGATCTTTCACTCCAACGTATGAAAACCATATCTTCAAGGAGTTGGATTTGTGCACAGGGACATTGTCATGGTGAAACACGTTTGAGTAACACAGTTCACTTGAAGGGAAAAATGTCATGCTACTGCAGCCAAAGACATCCTGTACAGTTGTACGCCTTCAACATTGTGATATTAGATTGGGGTAGAACCACATATGACCAATATGAAGAAAGTCAGGTGTCTGAGTCAGTCTGTCTATCTATCTATCTATCTATCTATCTATCTATCTATCTATCTATCTATCTACCTATCTATCTATCTATCTATCTATCTATCTATCTATCTATCTATCTATCTATCTATCTATCTATCTATCTGTTATTTTTCTTTTAATTACTGAAATTGTGAATAAAATTTTTTTACAAGAAAACAAGTAGATTCATTGCATCTAGAGGAAATAAATAATAAGTGTACAAAGCTCATATGAATGGTACAGAATTGCTAAACTTATGTCATACAACCCCCTAACACACACACACGCGCACACACACACACACACACACACACACACACATGCGCGCACACAAACATGCACAAACAGACTCCTGCTTCTCTCACTATAACCAGTGACCTGTGTATCTATTTGTAAGTAAGTACAAAATGACATGCTGTTAAAGTGGTTGTGCAAGTTTCCATTTTACCATTTGTGTGTGTGTGTGTGTGTGTGTGTGTGTGTGTGTGTGTTTCTGTGTGCTAATGATCAGGCTATTACCACAATGTGGTCAGGTCACAGTCTCTCCTTTCGCTTTTCCTCTGTCATCCCACTCTTCTTCACCTCTTCACCTCCTTCCATTTCTGCTCTCCTCACCCTGTATGTTGAGTGTGTGTGCATTTGTGTGCGTGTGTGCGTGTGTGTGTGTGTGTGTGTGTGCGCGCGTGTCATTCAGCTGTTCACTGTGTTCCATTTCTAGGCATGTCTTGTGATTAAAATTGGATTCTTGGAAGTTGCGTTTGCACGCTTGCTCACATCACTGCGACATTTTTTCGAGCTGTAGTGCTACATTATGTGTTGTGTGTAATGTGTTGTGTGTCTGGTCATGTGTTGCCTTGTTATTTGTTGGTCCTGTTTGTGTTTTGTCGTATCGTGTCGATGCTTCGTGACTGATAAGAGACAGCCTGTGTTATTGGCATACTGATGCATGTGTGAAATGTTGTATAAGCACAACACAATTCATTAACAAGAACAAGGGTATCAAGGGCTCTTCCTCTTGTTCTTTTTTTTCCACACACATACACACACACACACACACACACACACACACACACACACACACACACACACACACACACACACACACNNNNACCAAAACAAAAAAACAGGGCGGTCACACACACACACACACACACACACACACACACACACACACACACACACACACACACACAAATAAACACCCCCCCACACACACTCACTTAGACACAAATATACAAAAACAGACACATAATGTCACATAGACACAAAACCACACACTCACTTAGACATGCGCACACACACACACACACACACACACACACAAACACACACACACACACACACACACACACACACATAAACATACATGTAGATGCACACTCACACAGACATACACGAATACACAAATAGACACACACCGCTACGAACACTCACACAGACAGACATATACATAAACACATATATTCAAATACACACACCCACACACACTCACTTAGATGTGCACACATACTCAAACGTAGATACACACATTTAAAGACACACACTCTCTCACATAAACACATGTAGACACACACACACACACACACACACACACAAATGCACAAACACGAACTCACACATATATATATATATATATATATATATATATAAACACACAAATAGTTACATAGACACACAGCTAACCACACACATGCACACACTTACATAGACACAAAGACAGACACATAGACACCCACACATACACACACATTTTGCTCATCAGCCCAAAAGCCAATACATGGAAGCAATTTAACTTGCAGTTACTTTAGACAGCAACTTGTCTTTTGAAAATAATTTTACCCATATTACAAATACAGCTTTCTTCCACCTTAGAAATATTGCTAAACTAAGAAAAATGTTGTCTATATCTGATGCAGAGAAGCTCGTCCATGTATTCATGGCCTCCAGACCGGACTATTGTAATGCATTACTAGGTGGTTGTCCTGCATCATTGATAAACAAACTACAGTTGGTCCAAAATGCAGCTGCCAGAGTTCTCACAAGGTCAGGAAAATATGATCATATAACCCCAATCTTATCATCTCTACACAATCTACCTGTTAAATTTCGAATCAACCACAAACTACTGCTACTTACTTACAAATTCCTAAATGGTTGAGCTTCCATGTATCTTTCCCGTCTTCTAACATGCTACAAGCAAAGTCTACTAAAGATGGTACAGCATTCTCACATTTAGCTCCTAAACTTTGGAATAGTCTTCCTGACAGTGTTTGGGGGTTAGACACACTCTCCCAGTTTAAGCGTAGATTAAACACATATCTTTTTAGCAAGTCCTTCACATAACACACGTCACATATCATAACCTTGTGCTCCAATACATCTGATCAAATGCACATTATAAACTCGTGCTTGTTAATATTATGAACAATACGCTAATTCCTCTCCACTGCTTCACTTACTCTACACATCCCGAAGTAGATGCCGACCTCGCAAACATCCTGAACCATCTAGAGACGTATCAGGGCCATTTGGATCCCACTTTGGGTCTGGCATGGAGGAGCTGATGTTGAATCTATGATGATCTCAAATGTTGATCTATTGTATGAGTTGTTTAGTAGCTCCTGGTTCCATAATATCAACTGACTGTAAAAGATTGTAGAAAGGACATTACTCATAATCACACACTCCGGTATTAATGGCAGTTCTCACTCTCCGGTGTTTTGTATTGCCTTTAAGATTAATAATCATACTCTTGAAATCACCCATATGAGGATGGGTTCCCCTTTTAAATGTGGTTCCTCTCAAGGTTTCTTCTTCATAACATCCAATGGAGTTTTTCTTGCCAGGGTCACCCCAGGCTGCTCATCAGGGATATATACACATCAATCACTTTAATTCTTAAATTCTGTAAAGCTGCTTTGAGACAATGTCCATTGTAAATAGTATTCATGCTATAGCTACAGAAATAAACTTGAAATAATATTTCCAAATAAAATTGAAATAAACGCTATAGAAATAAACTTGAAACACAAACTGATATGTAAAAAAACACACAAATATAGACACACAGATACAAAAAGACACATATAGTCACATAGACACACCCACACACACTCATTTAGACATGCACAAAAACACACACAAACACACATAAAAACACACATATTGACACACACTCAATCAGCTAAACACATGTTGACACAAACATGTAAACAAACATACAAAAACACACACATAGTAACAGACACACACACACACACACACACACACACACACACACACACACACACACACACACACACACACATAGAGAGACACATAGATATGCAGCCACACATAAAATCATATATACAAAGACACACACAGTCACACACATAGTAACATAGACACATAGACACATACACACACATACACACACATACACACACACACACACACACGCACACACATATACAAAAACACACATATAGTCACATAGACACACACTTAAATATGCACACAAATATACACACACATACACACACACGCAGTGTTGGGCAGTAACGGGTTACTAGTAACGCTTTTTACAGTAACTAATACTGTAACGCGTTTACTTTTTTTAAATTTCGGCTGAAGTGTAGACTACAGCATAACATGCTTACAGCAGCGACTGTATTTGTATAGACCATAATGCATAAAAGAGCATTAATGGTAACATTAAAGAAGGTTCTTTAAAAAAGTAACTAAAAAGTTACTTTTAACAGTAATGCATTACTTTTTGGTGTAAGTAATCAACAAAATAACGGAGTTACTTTTTGAATGAAGTAACGAGTAACTGTAACTAGTTACTATTTGTTAGTAACGAGCACAACACTGCGCACACGCATATACAAAAACACACATATAGTCACATAGACACACTCTCAAACATGCACACAAATATACACACACATACATAGACAGACACATAGATATACACCCACACATACACACATAAAATCATATATACAAAGACACATACAGTCAATTAGACACAAACGTACACACACGCGCACACACACACACACACACACACACACACACACACACACACACACACACACATGCATAGACACACACACATACAAAAACACACATTGTCACAAAGACACACACACAAACTCTTTTTTTTTTTAAGTAAAGTGTAATGTAATATGCCTATAGGATGTTATTTTCTGAGAACTTTTCCTTTTAGAGGTGACTACATTAAACAGCAGCAGGAAGTCACAGCTGTCTCTCAGGCACATGAAGGAAAAATAAAATCACAAACATACACATACACATACCATCATATAGTCTATGAATAATTTATAGCATATCCGCATCTGCTATGGTAGGCTACAAATCCTCAAAGCACACTTACGAATTCAATTTCGGGCATTCAATTTCTCTGAATCTACCAGTCAACTGCAGCCAGTGATCATCTTCTCTGTGGTAGGTGTCTGTGTGGTGCACACAACATTATCAGGAACTCCTCTCATCTCAGTCACAAACTCAGTCTCCTTCCACCAAGGAGGAGACACAGGAATCTTTGCACCAGAATCAACAGGTTCATGCCCAACTTCTTCTCCACAGCCATATGTTTATGTAGCAGGGACATTGTCATTGTCATTGTCATTGTCAATCTATATTTTTCAAGCACTTACTTGTTGTCTGCTAGTCCACTAAGCCATTTTAGCTAATCTTGGTGATAAACAGCATAATGAACGTCATGATTTTGACATGTTTATGGCATGAATATATATTTAAGCTTGACAAAATTCAAGTAATCTTCAAACTGAAATGCTTTTATTCTTTTACTTTTAGCTAGCTAGATATTGTCTATTGTTGGAGTTTTCTAGTCATACTGTGCAAGGTGTAGTTTACCTATGAACAATTGGATTAAAGTTAAAGACGCATGTTTAGACCTTGGCTAGTTAAGTGTTTTAACTAAGCTAGTTAAATTAGCTAGCTATTGTTTTCTGTAAATTAGCGTGGTAAATTAGTTAACTAGCCAACTAACTTTTCTAAATGAGCTTAAGAAATTTGCCAACTATCTATGTTTCTTATTTGGTATTGTGCTAAATTAAACATGAACTAAACAGCAAACACCATATTCCAGGATTGTCTGAGGTAGCAAAATGATTTCCTCATAACTAATTGCTTGGTGTGAGCCACTCCTGAAAGAATGATCATGATAGACTTGTGGTCATTTGTCATTTTTTTTACATCAATAATAAAAAAACTCTTTATTTTTATTCATAAAAATGTTCGAGTTTATGGAGCTACTTTCTGACTTTACTTTTTGCCCTTTTCTTAATTGAATACAATTTTGACCCATATACATATTTGTACCCAAGTATTAAGGTTTTTTTTTTTTACTTTTTATCCACCCCTGGAGAAATGCCTGTCAACTATTAAGTAAAATCAAGCAGAAAATGACAATGCAAATTAAGAATCATTAATGTCTCCCTGTGGTGAATACAAGCTTGTTCACTAGCACTTAACTAGCCTGCTAGCTGTTTGTTGCCTGTTCGCCACAGATCCTGGATTTTTCTTCATAAAAAATAAAGCTGTAAAGGGAAAAGGGAAAAGGGGAGGGGGATGGAGGGGAAAACATCAAGCAGAGGATTTTCTCCACATGGATTATTGTTAATGGTTCAGAATGATACATTTAGGGAGACTTTAAGCAGTTTGCGTTGGCAGAAATAATGCTCAGAGTGTTGCTATGATTGCTAATGCTCTCTGGGCTGCGTTCTGGCGCTTTGATAATGCGTTGCTCGAGTCCATTAAGATGAATTATTACACTGAGCGTTTGGAATGTGGCAAGCCGGATAAAAGATGTACTTACTAAAGGCAAAGTGGTAAAAGACAAATCCTCTGAAAATGTTTTTATTGAACAGCATAGAGCAACAATTGCAGTTGTGTTATTGTTTTATGAATATATTATAGTATTCCAAGGCACTCAATAAAGTTTTTTTTGCACATGCTTGGCACTAGTGATAAAGTATGTCTACTTTAAAGAATATTTAGTAATGACTAAAATGTACAGTAACAATCATTTATGGTTCTTCCCCAAACTTTTTGTAGTAATTTTACTGACTGTTCTTAAGTAATTTTTTACTTTATCATTTATTATCATTTTAGGAAACTTCAATATATTTCAATGTGAAATGTTGTAACTTTTAGTCCAGCACGTTTTAGAATAACTGCTCGTTTTGTCTTTGAAATTTTTAAGCAAATACATAAACTGCATTAAATTAGAAGCTTTCGTGAGACCAAAACTGTAAACTCAGGGTTCTGCTGGGAGTCAGGGTAAGATAGTGGAGTAAGGGTTCTCTCATTGTGTGTCTGTAACGATAGAAAATGTTCTCCTTGACAAAGGTATGATGTGCAGGAGAATGGAATGTTAAATTGTGTCAATTATCAATACTCATCTGTATCATTGTGTGCTGTTACTCATGCAGAAATGTAAACAGATTAACTGGAGTCATATTTAAGCAGGGGATTTGTACTTTTCTCAATGACAGGAACCTCTGTACTTTGCCCACTATTGCCAAATAAAAATTAAAAACAGAACAGTATAGTGTCACAGCAAGTAATGTTTACTCGGATTACTCAAAACTCCAGGGTCCCATTTTTGTTCCTGAGCATAGTTTCCTGCCAAATGTAAATGGTGTGTTTAGGCACATATGTGTTTTTTGTGCATTGTTTACAGGATGGGTTGTGGATAAAACAGTTCCCGGAAATCAGCGAGTGAAAACAGAGAAATAAAGCAACTAATGTAGATCAATAAAACGTTTTTATTGCCACCTCAGAAACCTGCATGAAGCCTGTAGCTCATGCATTTGTGTTTGCTTAGATTCAGGCTCTGTAAAAAAAAAATTAACCATGAGGAGGTATTTCTTACTTAGTCTGTCTTCATAATCGAATTGTGGTACTTGACCTTGTTTACACAAGTGCCATCGATTGTGCAACATCAAAACACCCAGGCTCCAGGTCAGATAGCAGTGTTTATGTGCACTCGGAATGCCCTTTTCCTTTCAACTGCTGACAGAAAGGGGGCAGGGTGTGGACTGATTTTGTCCAGAATGGACCTGAGGAGGGAAGATCACATCTGAGACTGAGACATTTTACACAGAATATATAAATGCATAAATGTAAAAAGCAACATTTTTATGGTTTTGTGTTTTCTTGTATGTGCATCTGAGTGAGTGTCTTTAAACAACATGCTTTCGTCTGTTCTCCGTCTAGTCCATAATCACGTAGGTAACGATTTAACGAGTCGGTTAAATGTCACAACATTTAACATGCGCAAGATTGCGAACTCAAATGACAAGTGATTGCAAGGAAAAAGGTCACAGTCATGGGATTTATGCACCAGATGTGATCTGCACCAATACCATGGATTAAACCGACTTTTGTGACTGGTATCAGTAATACAACCCATGTAGACACCTGGCCATAACATTCATATGTGCTTTTTTAACATCCCATTCTTCAATTATTTCTTGTTTGCTGGTAACCTCCACTTTTCTGGGAAGATGTTTCACTATGGTCCAAAGGTGTTCAATACGGTTGAGGTCTATAGCTCAACTCTACTGTTAAGCTCTAGACACTATAGCAGCCTTATCAAGATCTTCAACTCCAAACCATGTAAAGCATATTGTCATGGAGCTGACTTTGTGTACAGGGGCATTGTCATGCTGGGACAAGTTTGGGTCTCCAAGTTCAAGTGAACGGAAAATATTATTTTACCTCATCCTAAGACACCCTATAAAATGTTCAACCAATTTTTCGGAAGAATCACATATCCCATTTTTCATGTCCATGTAGAGTATATGTAAACACATTCAGTTACGATATGTATATATAAACAGATATGTACTATTTATTATTTATTACATTGCATTCACTGTCAGTTTTCTGTGCACAACTTTTCACTTGCTCTTGCATCTGTAAATTCTGCATGTCATTCTTACTGTACCTTGTTTATAAATCTTTATTTCTGTTTTCTGTCTTTCGTTCATTCTTGTATATATTGCTGTATCTACAAATTTATGTCAGCAAAACAAATTCCTTGTATGTGAGAATACACTTGGCAATAAAACCCACTCTGCTCGTTCTGATTCGGATTCAGCAATGTCATATTATACATGTTTATTTCTGCCTTCAGGTTAAACATATAAGCCATTTTAAATGCACTATTAAGATAATATTTGAGATAATACTGATGATAAGTGTGTTACAGAAAGGTTTGGCAATAAACTTAATTCTGTCTAATCCCCACATTCCTTCAAACATCTTAACAGGCTGAACAAGTCACAGAATTATCAATACAAATAAAGAAATGTACACTGAAATCAAATATCCATTAGACAAATCCCTAGTAAGTCATTAAACAAAGTGTTATAAAAGAAAGTGTCTTTATCGTATTTGTGCTTTATGAACGCTAGTTCGCAAATATGTTTAAGGTAATTTTTCTCATAGGCCCTCTTGAATATTTTTTTCAGAGTATAAAAAAGCCTGGCACCCTAGCATTACCAATTTATTAAATACTTACAAGGAGAACAGCTGCAAATAATATTCGCTTGAGCTTCATCTTATACTCTGACCTACAGGATTTGTACTAGCATGATGAGCTTTTGATGGAGTTGCTCTGGATAATTTAAACATTCTGTAAATGTAATTGTAAATAAAGAATAAAAAAAATGTTCAGAGTGGAAAGAAAGGGCTACATCTCCTTTATTGGGGTGGTACCCTTATCTTTTTTACCTTTGATCTGCAAATAGATATAATAGATGACCTTTAAAAGGCTTTATAATTGAACCTTAATTCTAAAAGACAAATGCTAAAGGAACAAAAGGTGTGTGCTTGAGGGTTTGTTTTTTTAGTTTTGTACCCATATAAGAATGCACATCGTGTCAAAAGCACTTATTGCTTTAATCCTAACCACCCACTGCTAACTCTGGAGCAAAATAACCTCTTTTGTAACACTAATTATAATAATAATAATGTTCCTGTACTGCCTTTTCTTCTTTTCATCGTTTCCCATACATTTTTTTTTTAAATCTCCCTTCTTTTTTATACTGCATACATGCCTTTGCTCAATCCTTTACTTTTCACCTTTCTATCCTTCTCAACACATATTCTTCCCTTTACATTCAGATGTATTCATTTTGCAGATGCTTTTATCTCCTGTAACTTTGAAGTGAGGAAAAACAGCATACACACACAAGTGTATACTGAAGGCAGTAGTGGTATGTCTATGGGCTGGAAGTGTTTTGTTTGTAAATGAATCTGGTTTTTTGAGTGAATCACTGTCTAAATAAATGGTTTAAGTGAATGAATTGTTTTTATTCACTTCTATGTACTGACTCATATGTCTCATCCATTAAGGTAAAACACATTACTGCTTTCACAGCTGTGAAGGAACAAGTGTTTAGTTGTAGCTATTGCAAGAACATAGTCTAAGAATTCACTTTAGTATAACTTCACTTACTTCAGTTTAGTACAAACTAGTTGTGACCGAAATGATCAAATTTATATTAATTTACAATAATTGTCGTTCATGAACGAAACAAATTGATAAGCAATTTACAGAGTTCCTACTCGAATGTTACAGGTTCAACAAGAGGAGAAGTATGCTGAGCCATCGTATGAACAGAATGTTGTAATTTGGAGAAGTTTCACATGCACACGTTGCATTTATAAATTCCAATTCATAGAAATATAACGATTGATGATGACCTTACCAAAAAAAATTAATTACTGAAACATTGAGTGAACTTTGAATACTGCAAAAGTCATGTTTCTTTGGTTTGTTTTATTTTAGCAGACGAAAGCAGATGATATAGAAAAAAATATGATAGATCCGGGTGAATGGAAAATAGTTATTAAACACTGTATTTCAAGATTCGATACATTTGTAAAACATCACAAGCTGGTAATTTTGGTCATTTGTGAAAGAAAGAAACAAACC
The DNA here is from genome assembly GCA_024362625.1 of Silurus asotus. Lineage (NCBI taxonomy): Eukaryota > Metazoa > Chordata > Actinopteri > Siluriformes > Siluridae > Silurus > Silurus asotus. The sequence continues at coordinate 4,791,305 of MU551646.1, read as the reverse complement.
AGGTGAATAAGTGAGGATCTGTTAGTTCTTTATCCTTTCAGCAAAAACAGAAAGAGGGAGAATCCATGCATTTGCAAAGTTAAGTGATTGTTTAAATGGAAAATGTTGTATGCATCGGTACGAATCTTTATTTTTCTGAAATTACATTTGTATCCTTATTCATGAACACTTTCTCAAAACAAGCATGCAGTGATGTAACTTATGGCCTGGGTCTCTGAATGACTTTCCAGGTTTTTTTTTAATGGCTGCTACTTGACAGATCTAATTCATTCAACACTAATTTTCTTATCTTTCTAGATCTTGTGGAGCAGCATACTTACTGACCCATCTAGTCCTATAGTTATTATTGCAATGGTATAACTGGGAACTACAACAAAGATTCAATAGAGGCCCACTAGGGCAGGACTAATCCTGCATCATGATCACTTTATGAACAGTGTGTCTAGTCCGTGGAAACCGGACAGTAAATATTTGAATGCCAAATTGAGATAATTAAAAATAAACAAACTAATAATAAGTAATAGCAAACCAACCATCATCCTTGAAAATATTTTCTATGAAAAAGGCAAAGTGTAAATGCAGACAGTGTGTCTACTATGTACAGACCCATTTCTATTGTAAGATATACAAAAACAATTGAGAGTGGCTATGTTTGTTATCTTTTTCCTCTTTGTTTTCTCATACACCTAAAAGAGCAATACAAAATAGTAAAAAAATGAAAGGTAAGAATGAAAAAACAACAACCATAACAACAAAAAACAGCTGTGTTCCTGCCCCCTTGTTGCCTGAGGTGTTCTTTGTCAAGGTCATTTACAGATTAGCTTTATATTATCCCCAGGTCAAAGCTCAAACGCAAAGATTAGAAGCAGGCAAGCTCTCTCTGCCTTTTACACACTTGGAAGTAATGTGTGTATACGTGTGCATGAGGTCAAGAGTGCAGTGTGTGTAGTTTGGCGGATTACAAAAAGGAGCACAGAATGACCTTTTGCTTGAGGGGGAATAATGCTCATTAAGGTCGGTTAAAGGATTAGCATGTCTACGCTTCCATGCCACAGCTATGCTAACACAAGCACACACATGCACACAAAGGCAATGAGGGAGCAATTGCAAGTTGTCAATGACTCATG
>MU551646.1:4715178-4785178 GCA_024362625.1 Silurus asotus | reverse complement strand
TCTCTCTCTTGAGAGGGGGTCGTCTGAGTTTAGTCTGCTTGGATCAGGGTGAAACCTTATCATACCCTGAGCTGAGGGTCAGTCTGTCTGCAGTGCCTGATTCTGTGTGTGTGTGTGTGTGTGTGTGTGTGTGTGTGTGTGTGTGTGTGTGTGTGTGTGTGTGTGTGTGTGTGTGACTGAGAGGAGCAGCATATGGTCATTTGAACTCTGCACATTACGGAATCAAAGTAGGCCAGCAGGTTACTATGCCTCATTCATTCATGTTTCTCTTCAGTGGTGCAGTAAAGCTGTCACTCTGCCTGACTAAGACCATCTAAAAAAATAAAATAAAAAATAGCAATTGTATTAATTGTAATAAATCTTATTTATCTTAATCATATTGATTTCAATTATACTAACCAGTTCATTGTAATATGAAACTCTAATCTTTGTGTGTATGTATATAAGTGTGTGTGTATGTGTGTATGAGTGTGTGTGTGTGTGTGTGTGTGTGTGTGTGTGTTTGGGGGGGGGTTTGACCCATTTGAACAGCAGCTCCAGACATGATAATCTGTGATAATCTGAATGATAAGTGGTTAGTCTGTATTTTGTAATCTTCAGTAGCCCTGAGATGTGCAGCAGAAGGCCATATAAAAAAACAAACACAGCCACAACAGAGTAAATATAGTGACCTGATGGTATTATACTGGTAATACAGTGGCTTAATACAGTGTCAGCAAATGTAACATCCGTATTAACTCGATGCTCATCTTGTATAAAATTCATGACAAAGGCTGAAGAATAAGATGACCAAGCATTCATCCCTTATACTTACAGTTTACAGTTTTACTTTGGTAAAGGGCCATAATGTAATTCATAAATAAATGATTTGTTTCCTGCTATATTGTCTGAACATTTTAAAATATACACTATATAGACAAACACATTGGGACACTTTTTGAGATATGTGTCATCCTTTTCCAAACTGTTGTTCCACAAATCATTGTATTCACAAGTGTACATGAAACCATTTTCACTTCACTTGACCTAGGAGCCCCAACAGGTTCAACAATACCTCTTGGAGATATGCTTTCCAGTGTGTACAGAGAAAAAGATCTCTGACCATCTTATAGATCTCTGACGTGAATCCAATTAAACACCTTTGGGACCTTAGCACCCCAGGATTACTTAGTCTACATCAGTATCTGACTATAATACTATAATAGCATATAGGCATATATGTTGAATAGAGAGTTCTAAAATCACATCCAAGTCATATGGTAAGGCGTCTACGAAATCGTTTTCTCATATAGTGTACGTTACTTTGCACCAAGTCTATTAGAAAAACTCTCTGTACACTGCACAATAAGTAGATATTTAAGATAAGACAAATGCATCAATGTAGACACTTAGCTCAACTAATAAATATCACCCAAACACCACCATCTCTATACATCCACCAAGTGATGTGTACTTACTTTCCTTCCCATTGCAACAGTGTAATCACGGCAAAAGAATATTCTATGTTTGTACACATTTTTGCATACAAAAACCTATTAAAGACTTAAAAAGATCTCCTTATTTTACTGAGATGCAGGAACAGCAGCATTAAGTTTAACATAAGAATGTGTTTTCACAGCATGGGGTGCGAAAGGATATTTTTTGTGTGTGCCTAATTTAAACATTAAGACCTCCCCTGCTCATTCTCAAATCCATCCGTTTGCTCAGCAGCAGCAAGAGAATAAACAGCAGGAGCGAATGAGATTGGAGGGAGCAGGGTTGAGGTTCAGGGCAGACAGCGTTGGGATATTAATTAAGTCCAACTAGTTTCAGGCTCCTGGCAGTCTGGATCGCTGCGACAACTTGTGCACAGCTGGGTCACATTAGAGAACCGTAGCCCCTGTTTTTTATGACAAATCAGCAGGGACTGAAACTCGGTGGCAGCTCTTGCTACTGAATATATATGGCGGAATTCGTTCAAACAAATACTCGTGTCACACAGAGCAAATAAGGGCACGTAATGAGGTCATTACTGAAGTGAACTATGTAGGAGTGACACATGAGTAATTAGCGATATATTTTGCATGTGTCACTAAACAACAAAATGAGCTGGTGTTGGATCTATGATGATCGCAAATGTTGAGCTATTTTATGAGTGGCTTATAACCTCCCGGTTCCATGATCTCAAACGAGTGTATAAGACTGTAGAAAGGACTTCACTCATAATCACCCATTCCAGTGCTCATGTTAGTTCTCACTCTCCAGTGTTCTGTATTGTTTTAAAACAGAGGTCACCAACCTTTTAAAAACTGAGAGCTAATTATTGGGTACCGATTGATGTGAAGACACTGATCATGTTAATGATTTCTCAAATTAATGATCAACAATGATTTAACAAAGTAGGAAACAGCTATTTTTAGAAAAGACCCGCGGGCTACTCATGTGGTCCACGTTGGTGACCCCTGTTCTAAAGAATATTATCACACTCTTGATATCACCCAAATGAGGATGGGTTCCCCTTTTAAGTCTGGTTCCTCTCAAAGTTTCTTCCTCATAACATCTAAGGGAGTTTTTCCTTGCCACAGTCTCCATGGCTGCTCATCAGGGATAAATGCACACCACTCACCTTGACTGTTGATTTCTATAAAGCTGCTTTGAGACAATGTCTGTTGTGAAAAGCGCTATAGAAATAAACTTGACTTGACTTGACTTTAACCATCCTATTCCACATTTAGTTCCCATTTCCTGTTTCACAAGGTTTTGGAATGTGCTTGTGGATATTCAACAATATACTGATATAGATGAGGTGAGAAGGCCTGGGGTGCAGGTCAGTGTTCCAATTCACCCCAAAGCCATTCAGTAAGGCTGAGGTCATAGCAAACCACTCAAGATCCTCCACTCCAATCCATGTAAAGATTATCTTCATGGAGCTGACAATGTGCATGGGGCATTATCATGTTCTAACAGGTATGGGAAGTTTGGGGTAGAATAATGCATGTGTCCAAGTATTTTTGGGAAAATAGTCCCAAGAGCACAGCAGTAGCAGTTTGGTAGTGCTGGGATTTGAACTCATGACCTTTCAGTCAGAAGTTCCACGTCTTCACAATTTACCACACACACATTTTTTTCTGTTACTGAGACACCAAATCGTTCAGTCTACCGTACTGGACTCAATTTGGCACTGAATTCACTTCAGATTGCGTACGTGCATCATTAAACGCGCCTCAGGGTGTACGTGTGTGTGTGTGTGCGTGTGTGTGTGTGTGTGTTCATAACTCCAGGAGTGTGATAAGAGCAGTTTAATAGGAGCGAATGCTCAAAATGAGTTCTTATCCAAAGCCGATGAAGTATCTCGGTTTGTTTATGACTCAGTATTGCGTATCCTGACCGGACTTTCACCTGTACACGAGTTGTACTTTTCACCTGCGAGAAAAAACCAAAACAAAATAAAGAAGTGATAACATGCCCTTCAACACATGCCAGTGTTCGTGTATGCATTTTGCCCTATGATCTCATATCACATTATATCATATATCAGTGATGTGATGAGTTAATAGCACACACTTTTTCTTTTTTTTTTCTCATTTGCTTTGTAATGACCACTTTGTCAGCCGAACTAGCTAAAGAATCATTATGAGAAAATATCAGGATCTGATCGTTTCATTTCATGCACCTAGCACTCAAACAAACATGTTATGACACTCTAGGGGACTGCCATTTCGATTCATTGTCCTTTTTTTTCTTGAGCTTTTAACAGACCGATTATATTCATCCTTCAACAAGCACTTTGTTTTAGTCTCAGGCTTTTACACTGGATCCAGGGAACACCGTGTGCTAGACAGAAATACAGCTTTGATCAGGAAGCCAGTCGATCCCAAAAGCCAAACGATGCACACAATCGTCCATATCTGGAGGCAATTTAGCGTGGCCAATTCACCTACCTGCATGTCTTTTGGGAGGTGGGAGGAAACCAGAGCGCATGGAGAAACCCACACAGATGCAGGAGAGCAGGCAAATCTCAACACAGGCAGTAACCTGAGCCTTGATCAAACCAGAGGGCCTAGAGCTGTGAGGCAGAAACACTACCCGCTGCACCATCATGCCACATTACATTGATTACGATAACAGGATTTTATTTTTTTTACACACACACACACACACACACACACACACACACACACACACACACATACATAGCTGTGCTGGTTTTACTGTGAATTTATACCAATGTGGGGAAATAAAAGTTACATCATGGCGTTTACAATTAACTTTCTTCAATAATCATTTGGCACTTCCCATTTGAACTGCACAGGTAAAGAAAATGAAAATTATCATTTAGTCCAGGTCTCAGAGTTCAAAATGGTGCTAGCATTCCTTTCCTCAATTTCAAATTTCATTTTATTTCACAGCTCCTTCATTCTTCAGGAATTGCTCAACCACTTAGAAAGCAAATAGACTGACAGTTCAATTCTTTATGCACACACACACACACACACACACACACACACACACACACACACACACACACACACACACACATATATAAAGAGAGAGAGAGAGAGAGATTATCTTTCTGTTGTGGTTTTAGATATCTCTCATCATTATAATCATACAATCAAGGCATGCCCAATTCCATTCCTGGAAATGTGCCATGCTGTAAACTTTAGCTGAATTATTATTTTTTTTTCCCTGAAGGTCTTTTTTTTTTTGCATCAGGTGTGTAAGATAACAGCTAAAATGCAGGATAGTCATTACAATGCCATTATAACGCCCAATCAGATACAATTGGAAACTCCCAGACCACAAACAGCAACCAGATACACACAAACAAGTATATTACATAATATAAACATGCAAATAAACACTATGGCCAAAAGCTTTGGGAAACCTGACTTTTCACCATCCAAATGTGGTTCTTTCCTTAATTTTTACCACAACTTTGAAAACACACATTTGTATAGGATGCCTTTGGGTGTGCTAGCATTCGATTTTCACTTCACTTGAACTAGGACTTGCTTGACAATGCCCCTGTGCACAAAACCTGCTCCCTTAAGATATGGTTTACATGGTGTGTAGTTGAAGATCTTGAGTGGCTTTGTATAGAGCTCTAACCTCAACCGCCCTGAGCACCTTTGGAATGATTTGGAGTGCTGACTAAAGTTACAAATGTGTAACCAACACAAACTAAATGAATCACTTGGTTGAGTATTGAATAAATAATTCTGTTTCTAATAATATGTCCATATATATTATATATACAATATATACATTATAAGTTTTTTTTTATCCTCAGAATTTATTATTAACTAAAAGTGTTAAAAATTTCTTTGTATTGTGCTTAAATGAATAAAATAAACAAAACAGTGTATAACGATTTGTTCAATTGGCTAAAGAAGTATCCTCATTTTATTTATTTGTGGATATGTCACTAGCAGGAAAATAGCCAGTTAACTAGAATTAATAGGCAAATTTTGTCTATTATGTAAATCCACAGATATTACTAATAAAATGTTAATGTAAAAAAATAATAAATTACAAAGATTATTTAAGTTTTATAGAGTTTTAAACCAACTGGGTACCTTTAACATCATACTTGTAAACTACTTCCTTAATATTGACTGAAAACTCCCCTTTAGCTTTTAGCCTATTGTAAACCTGAGGTAAAATGACAATCATATCTATGCTCTTAAAAACTACACCCATAAATGCTAACAGATATGTCATAACGCCTCGGTTTTATCACTCGCTCGCTATCTATATAGTCACGAGAGCTCTTGGGATTGGCTACACTGTGCAAATACTGGAGTAACATCCATATATAGAAATAGCTATAATGCTAACCACAGGGAAAATCTTTCTCACCAGTGAACTCAGGCTCACACACACCTGAAGAGGCATGACATCACCTCTGTCTGTATTTACTCAGTTATTCAGTCTTTGTTGCCTTACACACACACACACACACACACACACACACACACACACACACACACACACACACACACACGCAAATACACTTTATGGGCAAAAGTTTGTGGATGCCTGACCTTCTGGGAAGATGTTTCACTACATTTTGGAAAGTGGTTATGGCAATTTGTGCTCATTCAGCCACAAGGGTGTTGGAGGGTGTGGAGCCCCGAGGTGCAATCAATGTTCCAATTCATCTCCACAGGGTTAAGGACAGAGCTCTATAGCAGGCCGGTTTAACCCATGTAAACTGTATTTTTACTGAGCTTGCTTTGTGCACAGGGGCATTGTTATGCTGGAACAGGTTTGGGTTTCCTGGTTCAAGTGATGCTACTACATCCAAAGACATCTGACAAATGAGTGCCTTAATGGTAAGAGTTTGGGAAAGAACCAGATCTGGCTGGAAATTTGTGTCATTGTAGACATTTGTCCATATAGTATATTTCTTTAATCTAAATCGATGCTGTGTTTACATGTTTGACTCAATCCCCAATCTGTATAACTGGAATCTTCCACCCTGGAGGACTTAATCTAGGATTGAAAATCATAGGGCTGCTTAAACAGGTGTGGTTCTATACCACATCAAATGGATGGCGCTTCATTACAGCCATAAAAAAGTCCCTGTTTCAGTCACGCACTGACTGTTTTCTCTCTTGTCTCACACAGAAGCCCCTCTGTTTCCCGGTGCCTTTTGATGACTGGTGCGATGTTTGTGAACGATCCCTGGACTGACATCACTGACACCACAAACCTGCTTTTGCGTATATGTGTGTGTGTGTGCATATTGCAAACAATTGGCCTCTGTGAGTGTGAGAACTCAAGAGGCGGATCCATGTGAGAGAAAAGGGGGTTTGGGTGAGGGTTCACAGGCTCAATGCAAAGCTGACTGCTGTCAGAGTAAACAAAGTTCATGTCAGTCGCATTTAGGAAATTCGGAATTGATTCAGAAACCTATTGACAGGCGTATGTGGGCGTGTGTGTATGCATGAGTGGGTGCACATGATGAAACATCACTACTTTTGTGTCTGAGGCCCTTTAAGGTCAGTGTCACTTCCTGATTTTGTCTCTCTGTGCTGCGAAAGTGTTCTGTCCATCAGCATGGCAACACACCCAGGCAGAGATAGGATAGGATAAAAACATCGCGTTCAGTATACAAATCCAGATGTGGTCTTTGAATTGTGATTGCAATTTAACCATATCCTTATCCTTAGCCCTATACAATCTTTTCTATTTTTCACATTTGTTATAAAAGTCTCAATATAACTAAGGTGCCCATTATCTATCATTTAAACTGTGAATCCCAGTGCCAGGAGCGATACCTGATATCTGGACAGATTCAAGTTTTGGTCACCAAGTGTTTCATTAAAGACATGCATTAATAATGTTATCATTTTTAATTGAAATGCTATAGAGTTCTAACTGCATCCATATGGAACACTTTTGGAATTGAATTAGAACACTGACTGCACCCCAAGGCCTCCTCACCTACATCAGGATCTGACTTTACAAGAAGCAGCAGGAGTGAAGGGGAGCCTGTATAGCATAAAGATGCAATGATAAGATTCAGGTCATCTAGGTGACTTTTACAAAGCCCCAGACAAACCAGGAGTCTAAAATGCCAAGACCTTCAAAGGGTCAAGCAAGTATCTGTTTGTGCACGTCGTGGCCATTTCGGCTCTGATATTGCCTTCATTATTACCAGAGCCTGAGGTGAGATCTGGAGAGACAAAAGCATGCAGAGAGAAGAATGAGAATGAGCTCTATCAGAAGCATCATGCTGACTGATTACAGACTTTAACCATTTGCTGACCTTCAACTTTTAATCCTTTTTTAAAAAAACAATCTACGACACTGCTTCTGTGTTGCGGATGGGAATATTGGATGTGTTCTTTTTTTTGATATGGAAAGGTTGATTTTTTTAAGAGTGTCAGAGATGTCCCTGAATAAACTCACCAGTTACCTCTGCATGAAGAAAATCTACCCTTGCTCTTGTCCCTCTTTTGCAAATGATTGGTGTGAAGAGGCAAGAGCAAATCAAAGGCTTGAGGTTGTAAAGACCAATATATTTTGAACCAAACACAAGATATGGGAAACAAACCAGGATGACTTGAGCTGTAATAAGTGAAAATTTGGACAGCCCGTTGATAAACGCATTGCACTAAACGCGAACAGCTGCCACGGACGTATTCGATTGTCACAATGTCTTTCTGACAAGAACTTGTCATACAAGCGATGTTACTTTTATAAACAGGATAGCAATCGGTTTTCTCTGGTGATAAGCTCACTGTGAGAGTTGGTGCATAATGTCATCAGCTAATGCTTATCCATTGTTCAAGGTGACTGAACTTTATCTGGAAGACATTATTCTGCTTATCTGAGGAGTTCATCTTGATTTGACAGGGAGGTAGCATTAAAACTTATTGAGGTTTTGCAGGTCACTGTCGCTGCTTGTACTCTGATCACATCGTCCTTAACCATTATGTGACAATAAGCATACCTAATCTGTTCACTCCATCTTCCTCTCCGTATTATTCTTTCACTTTTTTTGTCTATATGTTCCTGAGATACCTGTGAGCATATCCTTTTCTGCTCTCCAGGTCCTCTGGTTTTCTGTGCATGCGCTTCTATGTTTGCATGGCTCGAAAAGAAGACTAGCTCTAACAAGTTTGCAGCTCAGTCTATTGATATTCTACAGAAAAGTGAAGTAAGATCTTCTGCAGCCAATTTTCAAAAATATAAAATGTGACATACTAACACACACACACACTAAATACTTCCAGAACCCCAACGAATTGAATCGGCACAAGTCTCACAGCAGACACCGCGAACCAATGAACTGTATTGTAACGCAAGCCAGTTTAAATACAAGGACGTGGTTTATTGACAAATACATGGCTGCACCATTGTCCACCCGCGTCATCCATCAAAGTCAAGCAAAGCTTGAGGGAAAGCATTTTGGAGAACGAGACCTAGCCGCTGGTTCAAATGAAATTGACACATGGGTCATGGCGAAAGAGCAGGAGGTGGAAGCTTTCACACATTACCATCAAATTCACATGGGAATATATACAAACAAAGCTTTTACACTGACCTACTCATGGTATATATTGCAATCTGAAAGGGTAGTAGTATTGCTATTGTAATGCTACTAAAATATATTTGAATTTCATTGCAATTTAAAAATCAAACAACATTGTGTCATGTAAATCACGTTTACATTTTTTTTTATTTGGCAGATGCCCTTGTTTAGAGCGACTTATAAAATTGCTTTAAAATCTCTATCAATAAATGCATTCTGAAACTAGTAAATTAGATCAAAGGCTAAGAATATCATCAGTCTAAAATCTCTGTTGGGAGGGAATATAGTTAATATACTGTAGTTAATATAAACATTTATAAGAAATGACAAAATGTATACATCAGTGGTGTAGTTGGAGCCATACACACATATATGCAGTATGCTAATTTTCCCCCCAGGGTTATTGCATATAATGACTACAATGGCTTAATATTAGCATATACCCTTGATATACCCAATTGTTTTGCTGCTTGGGATGTCCCTAATCGTTTCTCCTGTTAGCATTCTCTTTTGCAACCTTGTTGTAATTGATGCATTTTTTATTTGACTTCGATCACACTTCCCCATCCCCCGAAAAAAACTGCAATAAAGTTCAGTCTCCAGTGTCTTGAAACATCTGCAGCAGGAAGAGTTTGATAAACAATCTAGATAAACCAGTCGGGTAAAATTATTATCATTATTATCATTATTATTATTGTTATTATTATTATTAATATTATTATTATTATTATTATTATCATGATTATTATTATTAATATTAATAATAATAATAATAATAATCATAATAATTAATAATAATGAATAATAATATTTTATAATAATAATAATGAATGATATATTACTAATATTGATATATATCTGAACACAAGTAGAAGCAGTCGGCATTTCAATTACACCCTTTTTAACTGATCAAAATGTATATTTAAATGTATTTATTTAGGAAATTCTTTATATATATATATTGTTACTGTACTTAAGGAGATTTTGTTGGTATCAGTACTTTACTTCACTATTTTTTTTTTAAATAGTGTAAATTAATTAACTTTTTACTTTTACTCATTACATTTTTACACAAATATCTGTACTTTCTAATTCTTACATTTTCAAAACAGACTCGTTACTTTAGTTTTAATCCATTGATTTGGTGAAATTTTTTTTTATTTTCACTGCGTGCCATTTTCATCCGAACAACCGATTTCCTGTCATTGCGTGTCTTTTTAATCCACTGGTGTATAAAGTCCTGTCTCTTACTCACCACAGATGTAGACTAGTTTATGGAGCTAAGAAGCAGCAGGCAGAGACTGAGATCAGACACATTCCTGATCATCATCATCTTTTCTCTGCTTGTGTTCTATGTATATGTGGATCTTCAGCCTGGACACATTCATTAGGTAATAACATTTTTAATTCATTTTGTATTAATATATATATATATATATATATATATATATAGTACACAGCAGAGGTGTCAAAAGTACACACATCCTTTACTTAACTCATGTTTTAAAATACTCGGGTAAAAGTTGAAGTACTGATTATACTTTTTTACTAAAAGTGAAAGTAAAGAAGTCTTGGCTCTGACATGTACTTAAGTAAAATTAGTTATTATTTCCACCTGTTTTAGCTGTTAACTGGACCTCACATCATATTTAGATAGATAGATAGATATATAGACTAGTGGGTTAATGTCAGGGTCCCCATGAGGATGAGTTTGAGAGTTTGAATCCGGGTCGAGCTGGTTGCTGTGTTGGTAAATAAAACTTCTGGACCTTGTCCACTCTGAAAACATTTCAATTCTGTCCTTTCTGTGTTGGATTAATTTTTTTGATTTCCTAGTCCTTAATAAAAGATAACTCCACCAAAAAAAAAAAAGCACTTCTGTGGTAGCTCAGTGGGTTAAAGCTTGTGCCTGAACATGGTCTTTAATATAGTCCACGCTGGTGATAAGGTTTCAAAGCCAGTTCTACATGGCTTCTTTCTTACTGCACTGGCATGAAACAAAGTATAAACCCTCCAAAAAGCACACATGCTTTTCAGCAGTGGTAGCTCAGTGGTTTAAGGCTTGTGCCTCATCTAAACATGCTTCCCAGTCTGATCTCTTCCATGGTTTAGTGGGTTTAGGCTGGTGCCTCGCTGAAGTCCTAGACTTAACACTCGACACACACTCATTACTCATCTCAGCCCATTCCACCATCATTTATTTATTATTATTTATACTCTACCGTACTACACTGTTTACATGCTGTTTTTTGCACCTTTGACTCTATTATACCGTTTGTATGCTGTTTTTTTGCACCTTTACTGTTTCTTATTACACTATACTGTTATTATACTTTACATGATATACTTTATATGTTATTATGTTTACATGCTGTCTTTTGCACCTCTTGACTGCTACTGTTTTTTGCACTAAATTGTGTCTGTTTATATTCACTCCCGGGTATAGTTTTTACAGATTCCTCATACAGTACTGTATATTCAGAGTATACAGTAGGTTAACTAGTCGGCGCTGTCTCAGGTTTTGTGTCTTGTCTTGTGTTGTCTTGTGTTTTCTGTCTGCGTTGTCTGTCTGAATTGTTTTTTTTGTCTGCACTGTTTGCACTAGGTTGCACTCTATGCACTTTATGTAGCTTGTTGTTGTTTAGTGTAGCACCAGGGTTCCGGAGGAACGTTGTCTCATTTTAACTGTGTAATGTGTATAACTGTGTATAGTAGAAATGACAATAAAAGCCTCCTAAACCTGGCTTTCTGTCTGCTAGTCATGAGGTAGGTTAAATTCCTGATCCCTACATCTGCATATACTTGTTTTGATGGGTTAAAAAGAAAGATAGACCTGCTCTAAACAAGCTTTCCATCTTATGCTTCCTGATAGTTCAGTGGGTTAATGCTGGTGCCTCACTAATGGTGTGAATCAGGGTTCAAATCCTGCTTTGTCTCTGCTAGTCATTATATGAGTTTGCTTCGTACTTCTGTCTTTAGCATTATATTCTTGTGTTGATGGTTTGAAAGAAAAGATAGACCTGCTCTAAACAATCGTCACAGCCTGTCCTTCCCGATGGTTCAGTGGGTTAAGACTGGTATTTCGCTGTTGTTGGGGTTCAGGGTTTGAATCCTGCTTTCTGTGTTTCTGTCTTGTCTCAATTTCTTGTTTTAAAGCATGAAACGAAGGATAAACCCCCCAAAAAAGAACATGTGTTGTGGGACTTGATGGCTTTGTGATAAAACCCTTGCCTCTGAGCTCAGAGGTTGCTGGTTCGAATCTAGCTTGTTTTTTTTTTCTCTGCTCTGTTTGCACTAGGTTGCACTCGATGCACTTTATGTAGCTTGTTGTTGTTTAGTGTAGCACCAGGGTTCCGGAGGAACGTTGTCTCATTTTAACTGTGTAATGTGTACCACTGTGTATAGTAGAAATTACAATAAAAGCCTCTTAAACCTGGCTTTCTGTCTGCTAGTCATGAGGTAGGTTAAATTCCTGATCCCTACATCTTCATATACTTGTTTTGATGGGTTAAAAAGAAAGATAGACCTGCTCTAAACAAGCTTTTCATCTTATGCTTCCTGATAGTTCAGTAGGTTAATGCTGGTGCCTCACTAATGGTGTGAATCAAGGTTCAAATCCGGCTTTGTCTCTGCTAGTCATGATATGAGTTTGCTTCGTACTTCTGTCTTTAGCATTATATTCTTGTGTTGATGGTTTGAAAGAAAAGATAGACCTGCTCTAAACAAACATCGCAGCCTGTCCTTCCCGATGGTTCAGTGGGTTAAGACTGGTATTTCGCTGTTGTTGGGGTTCCGGGTTCGAATCCTGCTTTCTGTGTTTCTGTCTGGTCTTAATTTCTTGTTTTGAAACATGAATCGAAGGATAAACCCCCCAAAAAAAGAAGGTGTGTTGTGGGACTTGATGGCTTTGTGATAAAAGCCTTGCCTCTGAGCTCAGAGGTTGCTGGTTCGAATCTGGCTTGTACCCACACTGGCTAAGCTGTGGGGAAAGTAGTCTGTGGTGAGCAATGGAGTGGATGACTGTGAACAAAGGCTGTGAACATCTGCTGCTTCACATCCTCAGAAAAAGTGAGCGTGATAGGTTTTTGGCAGAATTTTTCCCTATATGCAAAACTAAGTCGATACTTTTTTGGACATTTTTGCTTCATAACCCCCTGCTTTCAACCTCTCAGATGCTGGGGGGGCAGATGCCCGGATATTGCCCCCCTGCTTCAGGATACACCCTCCGAATCCGTCCACATCCAACCTTCAACGCAACCATTCCTGACACCTTCCACACTCTTAACTTCGAGCCCTGGCCGGGGTTTGAACCGGCAACCTCTCAACCCAGAGGTAAAGCTCTTCCAATTGAGCCACAGGATCTCCTGCAAGAACATGATTTTTAGGACCTTTTATAGTTCTTTATTAAATCTTTTTTAAACAATTTAAAGGAAAGCTAAGTGGTAGGAATCGAACCAGGTGAGTCAGACAGCAGAGACCAGATCACTAACCACTACACTACCAAAGGCAGACAAACAAGCATTTGCTTTTTGGACTCTTGGTTTTCTATAGTTAAGAGACCACTGTTTTCTGTTAGATCATGATGGTAGAGGGGCAAAACCTCACCTACCTGTTCATTATCTCAGTTACTTGAAGTCTATGAGAAGTGACTCAGGTACAAGAACCACATCTCCAACACCTGCACCACTGATATACCATGATTTACCGCAACCAATTTTAATGACCTTTCATTGTTCTGTTTTCAAAAACTTCTTATCATGTTAAATATGAAACTAGAGGTAAGAATCAAACCAGGAAAGTCTTACAGCAGAGACCAAGACATTAACCGCTACACCATCACCAGACAGGGACTGTATCTTCAAGAGTCTAAAAAAAGATACGAGGGGTGCTTTTTCTTTTTGCGCCGTTTACAACGGTAGCATTTAGACCGCAATTAGATGTTCATTGAAGGCATTGGGCAGAGGTCCTTTTCCAGTGTAACCTACAACCAAACAAACGAGGGCCATGGGCCTGGCACAAGCGCACAGAGGCAGATTGCTACTGTTGGGACTGGAACTTGTGACCCAGAGACCAAAGCCTTAACTACCAAGCTACCACCACCACACTTTGATAAATGACTCAACTGAACAAGAACCACAATTACAACACCTGCAACACTAAGGTACCATGATAAAACACAGTCAACCACAAGACTCTCTTGTCTACCCTCAGAAGCCTTGGTATCCATGGAGCAGCATGGAAATGGTTTGCTTCCTACCTGGAAGGTCGCTCATACCAGGTAACATTGAGGGGGTCCACATCTGCTGGTCATCCCAGCACCATTTTACCTCAGTGACCTCGTCACACATCGCACTGCACCATGCTGTCAGAGATCCTCCAGCACTGCTCGACTGGTACCACCTTCTCTCAGGATGAGAGGTAAGCATACTTCAAGAGCTCAGAGGCTGCTGGTTCAAATCTGCCTTGTCCCTACAAGTGGGCTGTGGTGAGCCATGGGGTGGTTGACAGAACAAAGGCTGTGAAGATCTGTTGCTTGAAAAAGTGAGGGTGATCACTTTTTTACCTTCTCAGACACCAGCAGGGCAATATTGCACCCCTGCTTCAGGATCCCTGGTCCTCCGAAAACATTTCTGACACCTTCCCCACAGCAGTCTCCAGAACCTTCCACACTCTTAACCTCAAGTCCTGGCTGGGGTTTGAACCAGCAACCTCTCAACCCAGAGGTAACGCTCTTCTAAATGAGCCACAGGATCTCTTGCTATAAGCCTATTTTTAGCACCTTTTATAGTTCTTCATTAAAACTTTTAAATTAATTTAAAGGAAAGCTAAGGAGTAGGAATCAAACCGGGTGAGTCAGATATCAGAGGCTGCATCACTAACCACTACACTACCACAGGGGTAGCAACCAAGGCTTTGCTTATTGGACTCTGGGTTTTTCTGTAGTTAAAAGACCACGGTTTTCTCTTAGATCATGATGGTAGAGGGTCAAAACTTCTCCTTCCTGTTTATTCTGTTTATTCAATTTTAATGACGTTTCATTGTTCTGTTTTAAATATTTCTTATAATGTTCACTCTGAAACTAGGGGTAAGAATCGAATCAGGGAAGTCTTTCATCATATATCGCTAATGGCATTATTTCAAAACTCAAAACTTTGTTAGACATGTAAATAAGCAGGAAAGACAGAGACAAAGACAAAGAGACACAGACACAGCTTTAGAAAGAGTGAGAAACAAATTGAGAGACAGCAAGAGAGAGAAATATACAGTGAGAGAGAGAGACATTTACTAAAAGAGGCACAGAGGCACCCTCATAATGGTGATGGAAAACCCCACAAAACGCCACCTAGAGGGTTAATTGTGTGAATCATGGCTGATTTTGGTGTTTGATTTGAGACTTGGTGCAGAAATAAAACAAAAGTCTACTGATTAAAAATATTTTTATCTGGAGTTTATTCATTTATTTTATTTAATAGTTATTTATTTATGTATTTACATTTTTTATAAAAATGGTGAAACAGAAATGCACGCTGAATTGATAGCAAATTTGATGAAAATGATGAAAATTTAAATGTTGTTACCTAATGAATGTGTCCAGGCTGACGATACATATATAGAACACAAGCAGAGAAAAGATGATGATGATCTGGAATGTGTCTGTTCTCAGTCATGTTTACATCACTCCCTCTGTCTCATCCACATTAACCCTAAACTTCTTACTGCCTTCTGCCTGCTGATTCTTAGCTCCATACACTAGTCTACATCAGTGGTGAGTGTGAGACAGGACTCTATACACCAGTGGATTGAAAAAGACACGCAATGACAGGAAATCGGTTGTTCGGATGAAAATGGCACGCAGTGACAATAAAAAACAATATTTCACCAAATCAATGGATTAAAACAAAAGTAGCGAGTCTGTTTTTAAAATGTAAGAATTAGTAAGTACAGATATTTGTGTAAAAATTGAATAAGAAAAAGTAAAAAGTTGTCTGAAAAAATAAATAGTGGAGTAAAGTACTGATACCAAAAAAATCTACTTAAGTACAGTAACAAAGTATTTGTAATTTGTTACTTCCCACCTCTGGTACACAGTATACCTCCTTCAGTGGTTTATCTTTGTTTTTATTAGTTTCAACATTGTACCAAAGCCACCGAAACTATTCAAAAAATGGAATTATGTAGTAAGCAAAAAGTGTTAAACAACCCAGAATATGTTTTATATTTTAGACAAGTTTTTAATTTTAGCTTTAGCTGACAGCTTTGGACACTTTTATCATTCTCTCATCAGATACTTGAGGTAGTTACCTGGACTGGTTTTCCAACAATCATGAAGGAATTTCCAGAGGTGTTAATTACTTGTAAATTGCTTTTCCCTCATTCCCTCAATTTGATTTAGATTAGGTGATTGTAGAGGACAGGTCATCTGAGGCATCACTCCATCTCTCTCCCTCATGGACAAATAGCTCTTACATAATCTAGAGGTGTATTTGGGATCATTGTCCTGCTGGAAAACAAATTGTGCAAGCCAGATAGGAGGACATGTTGCTGCAAAATGCTGTGGTAGCCATGTGGGAACCACACATTTGGGAACCGTCTGTTCACCCTCTGTATGTCTAACACACCGGTTAGTATGCTGTTTATAACCAAAAATTAAAATTAAAATTTAGACTCATCAGACCAAAGGACAATTTTACACTGATCTAATGTCCAGTCATGTCCAGTGTTACATGGTACACGTAATTTCTCTTCTGCTTGTAATACTTTCAAAGAAATAATACTTTTTTTTATATTTATTTGACCACGAAGGCCTGACTCACTCAGACTCCTGGTAAAGTTCTGAACTCCAAGAAACATTTATGTAAATCGGAGTCTTCAGAGGCCGGTAATTCTAATAAACTTATCCTCTGCAGCAGAGGTAGCTTTTGATCCTCCTTTCCTTGTACAGTCCTCCTGAGTGCCTGTTTCATCATAGCGTTTGATGATTTTGGTGACTACGATATTTCTTGCCATATTATAGATTTGTACAGTAGTTGTAGTAGCATTAATAGGTCTATTAACTCTGAACTCACCCTTCCTCTGCTCAAAACAACTGATGGTCTAAAGCACATTAAGAAGGAAAGAAATGAACTCTTGCCAAGGCACAACTGTGAACGAAAAACCATTCCATGTGACTACCTTGTGAATTTTATGTAAGAATGCCATGAGTTTGCCAAGATGTTATCAAAGCTAAATGTACACTATAAGTGTGCTGTAGAACAGTCATTTTGTAGACTAAAGGGAATAGTTCACAAGGGAAAACACAAGATGCGTATGATAAGAATATGCCAACCAGCACAGGAATGCAAAGATTTCTCAGATGAGCTTTGAATGCTTACAGACACCCCAGATTGGGCTTTTGTCAACATAGAAATGAGGTTCCAGCACGAACAAATGTTTCACTTCTTTCATTTGCAAGTGCTTGTAATCTATTAATATTTCAGGTTCGGGGGATTTGTGTGTTTGTATTTGTCTTTTTGTGTTTGTGTGTGTGCGTTCTATGACCTTAGGACACTCTCAGGCTTTAGTAACATGTAATCCGTATACTATTATATATTTAATTCATCAATTAGCTAAAGAAATTTGATCCCCCACACTACCCTGGGGCCCAGAATAGGAACACAGTGCAGGGCAATTGTCACGACAAGCTTTCACATACACACACACACACACACTCAATGGAAGGTTTTTATTAGAACCATACTCATGTAATGTATTACAGATTCCAGGATCTAAAACCGTTGTAAGGCATGTCATGTTATACTAATATTGATAAGTTCAAATGTCACCCGTTCAATAATATTTAGACAAAATGTAAATTTTCTCCGAGGCCTCATCAGTGCTGAGGCAGTAAATCCTGCCTCATCACGTTTCCGACTTCATTTCATTTGCCAAAAGGAAATGACTGTCTTTTGAGAAATGTTTGCAGTTCACACTCAGAACTGTAGTGTCTTTTGTCCAAGGAGAAGTCAAGACTTGTGTTATTTTTTTATTTTTTTTTACCATCGAAGGATTTGGAATTATCAGCAACTTCCATTGAAAAAAGTCATGTGACACAGGCAACATGTTACGTTAACCCTTCAATAACTTACAGGAAGGTTGTCAAGCTACAAACTCTCGCACTGAGAGCCAAACCTGTTCTAGCATGACAATGCCCCTAAGCTAAAAGCCAGATGAAGATGGATGTGGTTTTCATGGGTTGGAGTAGAAGATCTCGAGTGGTCTGCTATAGAGCTTTGACCTCAACCCTTACGCAACACCTTTGGGATTAATTGAAACGCTGACTGCACCCCAGGCCTCCTCATACTTAAGTTCAAGAGTACCTGACTTTACTAAAACCCTTATAGCTGAATGAGCAGAAATCTCCACAAGCACACTCCAAAATCTAATGAAACATCTTCCCAGAATGTGGAATGTGTTGTTTAAAAAAAACACATACTAACCTTATGCTTTGTACATTTGTCCATATTGTTTTCCCCTTTAATTAATTAATCACTCGTACCTATGAATTCAGCAGCACCATGCAGCAGCAACATTTATAATCCATGTCTTTCTGTTGATGTTCCTTGGACGATGTCAGGAAAATGGTCCTGGACTACGATACCCATCAGTCCTTGCATACACATCTTTTCTGACACTCTCGATTAGCACATGTATGTAAACCTTTTCTTTATTTTGTAGTTGTCTTGTTCGGTTGTTGCTGTTTCTCATGGTTTTCTGCAACTTGTTCAGGGTATGTTTTGTCATGTTCATGGTTCATTGATAATTATTTTGGTTTTGGGGTTGTATAAGCTCAATTATGTTGTTACTTTAAATTGAAAGGAAAATATTTCGAAAAGAAAAGTATATGTTTATACTATGAGATGATATTGATGGTTCAAATTTCACACACAGTGTGGACGTTTTAACTGTTACTCTAAATGAACACAATATCATTAATTATAATATAATTACCATTATATAAACACATACATGAAAATTTGATTATAATTCATAACTATTTAAATGAAGAATAACGATTAATGATTTACATTTTTTAAATTGTCTGTTCGTCATTTTGGCATGTTGGTTATTCGATTTTCCATCTCGATACAAGTATCACATGTCCACGTGAAGCCCATGAAATGTTGTTACGTCAAGAGAAAAGACAATCCAAACAATCTGAATATGAATTCTATATCAATTTTGAATAAAAGTGTAAGCTGATGTGTTGGAACCAGAAAAAATGGGCAAACATTAGGATCTAAGCAACTCTTACAAGGAACAAAATGTGATGCCTAGCTGACTGGGTCAGATTGCAGAGCTTTCAGATTGCCCACAATGACCTATGATATATACCACCAAAACCATCTACAAATGTGACAAGGAAGCAATGGATGGAAGTGATCTGTTCTGATTGACTTCATCTCCCTCCTTTTTTTTTACATAATGTAAATGGCTGTGTGTCGCTTACCTGGGTAAAGATGGCACCAAGACAGACTATTGAAAGAAGGCAAGCTGACAGAGGCTGTGTGATGCTCTGGTCAATGTTCTGCTTGGAAACCATCGCTCCTGCTATTGATCTGGATGTTACTCTGACACATATCGCCTAAACAATGTTACAAGAGAAAATGGCAATGGTGGTCCCAAATAATTGCTATCTATTCGCTAGGTCCAGTGGACATGCACACACTTGACCGTCTTCATCATGGAAAAGTAAATATGATTCATAACATTTGGCAAATGCCCTTATCCAGACTGACTTTATTGACAATTATTACATGTATACATCTAAGCATAAGGGTTAGGAGCCTTGCTCATGGGCGCAACATTGGCTGCTTGGTTTTGGACTGTTTTTAAACCCTGCTTGTATAGTTCCTGCATCTGTTTCTACCTAGATTTTTTATATTCTAATGAATGCAGCTGGGGTCCCAAGATATAACCAAACCAGTATCCTAATTAAAACCAAGACAGTTACTAAAGAAGCTGTCATTTCTCCAGTGCACCTCATGCTTCACCCAACACATTATCTGTTCTTTCTGAATAATGCATTCCTTTTTGTTTACATCCCTAGTTGGCTAAAAGTAAACCCAGTACAAAATCATTAAAATGACACCACATTACTACATATGTCACAATAAATGAAACATATAAATAAATATTGGCACCCCAACTTCCCCCTTCTACCCACATCCGGTGTTTTTGCCAATATAAACCTTACGCCTATAAACCTTATGCCAGTGTGTTTTTAATAGTGGGAACACACATAAAAACACATGTATGTGTTTTTTTTTTTTAAAGTAGCTTGAACCTCAACATTATTATTATTAATAGACATTCATAACAGCCATCTGTTAAGTTCTGTACAGATGCACACAGAGTAGAAGATTACAGCTAAATATAGGGGTGAGAAATGTGGACAGGCAGAGAGAGTGGTGGGTTTGTAAAATAAAAATATGATGGAAAGGGAATAAAATGTCGAAAATGTAGTGTACATCAAGATTCGAGATGAGAAATGGAACAGTGATTTTTTTTCTACACCTAGGATTTTTAGATTTGAGTGAAATAAGAAGAAAATACTTTGACCTTTCGAGGTCTGAGGAAAGTGAGGGAGCCTTTGCTGAATATAGTCATGCTGCATGAATGAGAGTGCAAATGCTAGCCTGAAATTAGCCTGGAAAGAAATAGAGGGACAGAAATGGCAGGTCTATGAAGTCATCACCAACGATTAATGTGATTTGGGGGTTATTAATATCATTAGTGCTGAACTAGCCTTTTGTGTCCTTGTCCCTTCTTGAAATCCAGTACAGGCCCAAACTGCAAAGCCACAATGATTTAAAAGACTACAGAGACATGTTTCTTTCATTATGTGAAAATCGCAGTGCTTTCTGGCTGTTTATGTCGACTAATGATTGTTTTAATGAGTATTCATTACGCTGTGAGGTCAATAAAGGAAACCATTTTTGTGGAGGGGGGAGAAAGTGTGCTCTCACCTTTCATGCCACCCGTCGTCGCCATGACAAACTATTCCGGAGGAAACCAAATGCATGCTAATGTGTTCTCGCATATTCGCGCCGAAGAGTTATTTCTGATTGGGCCATCTGGGAGAGTAGGCGGGCCGAGTGTATGCCAGGCTCTAATAACTGATTCCCCTCATGAGTCAGGACGGAAACCCCAGAACTAACCCACAAGATCCCTAGTGCAACAGAGCCCTGAGTCACAGAAGATGAGGAGGCGTGAAGGCTTCCTCTGAAAGGTCAGCAAACATCAGGGCGTGTTTAATCACATTCAAACGGATAGGGGAGCATCGGATTTTTCCGAGTTTCAGCGCTTACGGATGCTGTATTCGCGTGGCTGAGCTGCAAACCTAAGGGTGTGTGAAAGGAAGCAGGGAATGCAGATGAAGCATGCGGCTACCACATGCTTAAAAAAAGTCTTTATACACACTTTAATAGGAACACTTTTACACTTGACATCATTATGCGTTACGTTCTCTGCAAATTAAGGAGTGTGTGTAATCATGCAGATACAAACTAAAAGCTTTAGGTAATGTTTGCATCATGGTTGAACGTTGCTGTCAGGTGGTCTGGTTTGTAGTATTGCAAAAAGTCCTAGGATTTTAAAACGCAACCATCTCTAAAGGATGGTGTGAAAAACCAAAGCACGAGTTTTGCAGGTGGATACTTGTCAACGAGTGTCGTTTTGGGAATACGCGGATTAGTTTCAAGCTGTCCTCAAAGATATAGTAACTCAAATAATCACTCTTTGCAACCGCTGTAAGATGAAAAGCATTTCAAAACCTTATAAAGATCCTATCCTGTCAACTCAGAACACTCTGTACATTCTCTGGCACAGTGAAAATCATAGAGATCAGTGTTTGATGTGAACATCAGTTAAAGCTTCTGGTCTGTCTGCATGAGTTGTATGCATTGCACTGCTATCACATGATTGGCTGATTAGATAGGTGCACAATTAAGTGTGTGTTTGCGTGTTGTTTTTGAGTCGGAGGGTGAGCGTGTACACCTACTCAACTGACCCGGTGCATAAAAAGGCGTGGCCAGAAAAGGAATATTCTCAGGTGACTTTTAGACAGACCTGCCATCAATACTGCCCATGCCTAGGAAAAAAACATAGAGAAATAAGTACATCCACATTTACACACACAGATGTAATCCATAATAAACCTATTTAGATGTGATATTTAATATTTCTCAAACACTACCTCGGGCATTTTTGTTTTTCTTTTAGTGCATATGACCTATACAACATTTTATTACATTTACACAAATAAAAGTACTTTTTACCCAGAAGTTTTTTGGCAAGAAAACTGTTAACGTCAAAACACAACAGACCAAACCACTTTACAGAATAGGGGACATTTATTTACATTAAGTTTGACCACCATAGTTTTTTTTAAATATATGTATTTCCTGTATCTCTGAAAACTGGATCTTTTTCCTTTACTAGGTCTGTGACCGAGAACAACTTCCTTGCTGGTGATCATGGTGAAATCTTATGATTTGGAACGATGTTTTGCATGAACTGATGTTTTGCAACTCTACTGACTCCAGCATGTCTTTATATACAGTGAGGAAAATAAGTATTTGGACACCCTGCTATTTTGCAAGTTTCTCCCACTGAAATTGTCATCGTAGGTGCATGTCCATTGTGAGAGACATAATAAAAAAATAATATCCATAAATCACAATATATGATTTTTACACTATTTATTTGTATGATACAGCTGCAAATAAGTATTTGAACACCTGAGAAAGTAAATGTTAATATTTGGTACAGTAGCCTTTGTTTGCAATTACAGAGGTCCAACGTTTCCTGTAGTTTTTCACCAGGTTTGCACACACTCCAGGAGGGATTTTGGCCCACTCCTCCACACAGATCTTCTCTAGATCAGTCAGGTTTCTGGCCTGTCGCTGAGAAACAAGGAGTTTGAGCTCCCTCCAAAGAGTCTCTATTAGGTTTAGGTCTGGAGACTGGCTAGGCCACGCCAGAACCTTGATATGCTTCTTAAAGAGCCACTCCTTGGTTATCCTGGCTGTGTGCTTTGGGTCATTGTCATGTTGGAAGACCCAGCCTCGACCCATCTTCAATGCTCTAACTGAGGGAAGGAGGTTGTTTACCCAAAATCTCGCAATACATGGCCCCGGTCATCCTCTCCTTAATACAGTGCAGTCGCCCTGTCCCATGTGCAGAAAAACACACCCAAAGCATGATGCTACCACCCCTATGTTTTACAGTAGGGATGGTGTTCTTGGGATGGTACTCATCATTCTTCTTCTTTCAAACACGTTTAGTAGAATTATGACCCAAAAGTTCTATTTTGGTCTCATCTGACAACATGACTTTCTCCCATGACTCCTCTGGATCATCCAAATGGTCATTGGCAAACTTAAGACATGCCTGGACATGTGCTGGTTTAAGCAGGGGAACCTTCTGTGCCATGCATGATTTCAAACCATGACGTCTTAGTGTATTACCAACAGTAACCTTGGAAACGGTGGTCCCAGCTCTTTTCAGGTCATTGACCAGCTCCTCCCGTGTAGTTCTGGGCTGATTTCTCACCTTCCTGAGGATCATTGAGACCCCACGAGGTGAGATCTTGCATGCAGCCCCATTCCGAGGGCGATTGACAGTCATGTTTAGCTTCTTCCATTTTCTAATGATTGTTCCAACAGTGGATCTTTTTTCACCAAGCTGCTTGGCAATTTCCCTGTAGCCCTTTCCAGCCTTGTGGAGGTGTACAATTTTGTCTCTAGTGTATTTGGACAGCTCTTTGGTCTTGGCCATGTTAGTAGTTGGATTCTTACTGATTGTATGGGGTGGACAGGTGTCTGCAGCTAACGACCTCAAACAGGTGCATCTAATTTAGGATAATAAATGTAGTGGAGGTGGAGATTTTAAAGGCAGACAAACAGGTCTTTGAGGGTCAGAATTCTAGCTGATAGACAGGTGTTCAAATACTTATTTGCAGCTGTATCATACAAATAAATAGTTTAAAAATCATATATATTGTGATTTCTGGATTTCTTTTTTTTTTAGATTATGTATCTCACAGTGGACATGCACCTACGATAACAATTTCAGACCCCTCCATGATTTCTGAGTGGGAGAACTTGCAAAATAGCAGGGTGTTCAAATACTTATTTTCCTCTCTGTAGATATCATCATAAAGTGGCTGCACAAAAATGAATAGATTATGAATATACCCTTCTTGGATGACGTTTCACTAGATTTTGGAGTGTGCTTTTGAGATTTGGGATCATTCAGCCACATTAAAGGCAGGTACTGATGTAGGGTGAAGAGGTCTGGGGTGCAATCAGCGTTCCAGTTCATCCCAAAGGTCCATTAAAGCAAGATTGTGTTCAATTCACAGCTTGAAGCTAAAAATATAAACTCGCATTGCATTTATGACATTTGACAGATGCAATTATCCAGAGCAACTTACAATTATCTTATTTGTACTAGTGAACATTTGAGGGTCATGAGCCTCATTTGAGGGCCCAGGAGCAGCTTGCTTGGCGGTGTTGGCTTTTGAACTCCTGACTTTTCGATCAGAAGGCCAGCGGCTTAACCGCTGAGCTGTACCGCTTCCCACGGCATTTTGCAGCATTTTATTAAACGTATCATTTTGAGCGTTATTATACAAGCTATTACAAATGTATCCCTGTTTGAGTTGCCGTAGTTCAGCAGGTTATGGTCCAGATTATAGCCATGTTACCCATTAGTACCTGCATATCATATGACTCATATGTCGTCTGAGTCATACGTCACTGATCACTCACACCTGTTACCTTGTCACCCTTCATAAAGGCATGTATTGAGGTCTCACCTTGCACAACAAAGTTTGTTGTTTTTTTTATTTTTATGCTAAGGTTCAGATTTTGTTTTTCTTGTCCTTTTTTTTTTTTTTTTTTTTATTTTTTTTTTTTTTTCCTTTTTTTTTTTTTTTTTTTTTTGTCATTGAAGGTTTTATCCTTTTTGAATATTCACGCTTGCCGTTATAATAACCTCCACTCTTTTGGAAAGATATTCCACTGGATTATTCATTTATCCACAAGGCTGTTAGTAAAGTCAGGAACTGATGTAGGGCGAGAAGTGTACAAGATCTCCCACTCCAAAAACCATGTAAACCATGACTTCATGGAGATGGCTTTGTGCACAGAGGGTATTCTCATGCTGTAACAGGTTTGGGTCTTGTAGTTGCACCCGAGTGAATGGGAAATGTAACGCTGGCGTATCCAAAGACGTCCTATAAAATTGTGTGCTTCCAACTTCTATAGTTTGGGGGAGAATCACATATATCTGGAAAAGTCACATGTCCCAATACTTTTGTCCAAATACCGTTTTAAACACATCACGCTACCGGCTGCTCATATGAACCAATTATTTTTCTGTCTCCTATTTTTTTTTATTCGTATAAACATTATGGATAAATGAAAATTTGGCTCTGCAATTCTTTTAAAAACAACATGTTTGTTATGTGACTAGCTGTCAATCAAAAAACGCCTTATTTCCTACCAGAAACGATGATTACCTGTTTAACTTGTTCGGTCTTTGTTATGGGAATTTTTTTTTATTTTTTTTTTTTAGGAATTAAAACTTATTCAAGCAAGCACAAATCATTAGACATGGGAATGGGGTGTTTGAGCAAGAAGGAAGTCCTAACCCTCATAAACACAACATGTGCAAGCCTGTAAAAGAGGTTCTGCAGTGCATATGTGTAAATCATGTCAGCATAGGGAAAAGACGAAAAACAAACCGAATTACATCGTACCGATTGAAACAAGTGTGAACCGGGTCAAATGTGCGTTCTAGTGTGAAAAACAACAAACTGTATGTAGCCCGTTAGGAAAAATTATATCCGGGCGAGACCTTTTTTTTCGAGTAAACAGAACAGGCTGGTGTGCGCAGCAGCGGTGTTATCTGTGCTGACCTCGGTGTAGCGTGCTAGCTTGAAAAACAACACTTCGCTTTGCCAAACGACTTCACTATTTAGCTTGGCATTTGTCCAGAGATTAAATGTGTGCACGTCAGGTGAACTCAAGAGTGCTCAAACTTATCAGAGTTTATCCGAGTCAGCACACGCACTCTCGCCTGCAATCCGCTGCACATTTGTAAGCTTTATTGGTTGCATGGGAGAAGTATTTTGTGGGCTGTGAGATTTTAATTATTGTTTTTTTTTTTTTCAATGTGCTGCAAAAATTTTAATCACGCTGCAAGTAAACAGAGATAGGGCATTTTATCTGTAAAAGATTTCTTCTGTTGCAATCGGACACTGGCAGATATCATCTGGTGTTTTGTGTTGCATGCTTATCGTCATTCGGGTTCTGATGTGAAAAACAAGATTGTCCTTTCATTTTTTGTTCTCTTGTTACTGTACATACTTAATCAGCAAATGAAGACTGAATGTGGAATGTGTTTTTCAGAAATCAAATACTGATGAGCAAAAGTTTATGGACACCAGGCCAGCAGATTTGTATGTACATTTTAAAACATCCCACCACATTTAGTCCCTATTTTTCTGGAAAGATTTTCTAACTACAATTCGAAGTGTACTTGTTTGGTTTTGTGCTCATTCATCCACAAAGGCATTAGAAAAAGTCAGGTCCTGATGTAGGGTGTGGAGGCTTCAGGTTGGCAAAGTGCTGGCTCAACAGTTAAGCCTCTGAGCAGTAGGTTGTGTTCAAAACCACAGCAAGCTGCCACTGTTGGGCCCTTGATCAAGGCCCTGAAACCCTCTCTCATCGTAGCTGATGCTGTGCTCTGGCTATGTGTAGAACGAATTTCAATGTGATGTTATGCCTCTTTTTTTTTCTTGAGGTTTGCTATAGAACCCATGTAAAGCATATCTTCAGTGGGTTGGCTTTGTGCACAGGGGTATTGTCATGCTGGAAGAGGTTTGGATCTCCTAGTTTAAGTGAAGGGAAAATATAATTCTCCCGCATCCACAGTCATCTCATACCACTGTGTGCCTACAAGTGCTTTGTATCGGATTGAACAAAAAAAAAAGCAATCGCTATCGCCCATCCCTACTGAGTGTGTGGTAAAGCTCTTCTCTTATCTGTTGCAGCAGATTATATCATACGTATATTGTCTAAATCTGAACGCTCTAATCCGTTTCTGGTAGTCTTACAAAACTGCAACGCCAATACCAGATTTATTTATATGATGGTGGAGAAGGAATAATTGTGTGTTTTTTTGGTCTGCTGGCCAAACTGAGACCTCTGCTGGACAAAGAGGGAAATGATTTTTTTCAGCAAAGAAATGAAGTAATCTCCTAAACAGCCTTGACATCAATTACCACACTTCGGCTCCTTATCTTAATTATGCGCCATGTGTTTGTATATACAGCGCAATTAATCTGGGGCTTATTTAGCAAACGGCGCTGCCCTGAAAAACGAGATGAACGACTCCAGACGTCATTATGCACGTTATATACAGTATATGACCTTTTCTTATCAATTGTATTGAGTGGAAAAGAAAAAAACACAGCCTATTGATTTTTTTTGGGGAGAGCTGAATGTTATGGTTCAGGTGTGTGTTTTGATTCTGTCGAAATACTCGAGAAACACTTGTACATACTCGCAGGGGTCACGTTCCAGCTGAACGTCATCATCGACACATCCTGTCTGCTTCACAGGAATACGCTTGAGAAAACGTTATAAGGAAAACCATAAAAAGAAGTGAATTAAAACAAATACGCGTATGCCCCGAACAAGTTATGTCACATTTACACTTAAATAAACACTATATGGACAAAAGTATTGGCACATTTTCAGCCTATGTGGTTCTTCCCCAAACTGTTATCATGAATTTGAAGGCACACAATTGTATAGAATGTCTTTTGATGCATTATTATAAAATTGAGGAGACTCAAACTTGTTCCAGCGTGACAATGTCCCTCTGCAATGCCACCGCCCAGCTCCATGAATATATGCCTAACATGGGTTTGAGTGGAAGATCTTTGGTGGCCTCCTTTAGAGCTCTGACTTCAACCACATTGAACACCATTGGAATGAATGTAAACGCTGGCTGCACCCCAGGCCTCCTCATCTCACCAACATCAGAACCTGACTTTACCAACAGCCTTGTAGCTGAATGAGCACAAATCCCCATAAGCACACTCCAAAATCTAGTGGAAAATCTTCCCAGAAAGTTGGAGGTTATTAGAGGAGTAAATGTGGGAATAAACCACAAATGAATCTTATGGTGAGGTGTCCACAAACTTTTGATTCTTTCCATACGCCGGAGTCTTTATACAGCGTGTCGGATGATCGTTTTGTGATTGTTGTTCTGGAATCACTTGTTTGACCTTTATAAGATTGCACAGGTTCACTGAACATGATCCATCTCTTCACACTTATGACTCCTGAGGGACTTGTACACAACTATCACAAAAGGTTCATTTAGTCTCTGAAGGAGACAATCAGAAGAGCTAAGAGCTGGAGTGTGTGTAAACTTTGGAAAAGGATGGTTGTAACCTGTATTAACTTTATCTGTCAAACTGATGTAAAGAACGTATTTGTGTAGCTTCTGAAAGGAGCAACACAAAATGAACAATATTTTACACTGATCTTCCTGTTCGAAAGTTCACAAATGATTCATTTGATAAGAACAATGAGCTCAGGACAAACATGAGACTCGTGAACGATAATCACCAAAGAAACTGTATTTGAAATAAAAATTTTTTATTGTATCCTGTAAACATCTGCTATGTATTACATTTATATATAAATAAATAATATACATTTATTTATTTATTATATGGCCTTATGTGTAAATGTTGAGGGTACTATTATTATTATTATTATTATTATTATTATTCATATATTATTATTTCAATGAAAAAAATAGATATATATATATTTTGCAAAATGGATGTAAATCTATGTAACCCCATGTAAATGTTATTATACTAATATATTGTAATTATATAATATAAACAATAACAAAATAATGAATTCATTAATAATATAATTATAATAATTATTTCATAATTCTATATGAAAGAAATTAACATTGCAAACTCAGCAAGATGCACATAGAATTTTTATTATCATTATTATTATCATTATTATTATTATTTTTTTTTTTCATTAACATTTTGCAGATTCTGCATGACTGATGTAAATCTTTGACTTTGTGTATAAATGTTGGGGGTAAATAAAAGACCTCAAATGGCTATAAATTACAATGTTTTAATTCACGCCGCTTCAACGTTTGTGTTCTGCTGCCAATTGAATTTTCTTTGGTGAAGTTCAGACGGGGGTAATGTAGTGACTGCTTGTTGTCTGGAAAATGCTGTCTGGAGCAGGTGTGTTCCTATTGCGCAAATCTACTCCTGCTAACCACAACCCGTTCTTCACCCCATGGCCACGTGTGACACACGTTACACACCGCTGAATCATGAAGGAGGGGTTCAGACGTTTATATCGAGGCGAAAGGTTATACTGATGAGCACAACATCACATTTGATTTCTGTTCTGAGGAAAAAAACAACAACATCTGTGCGGAAAGTTTCTTCCCGGTTCTCAGTGATCGGAATTTCCGTCCAAGTCAATTCCTTATAATCTCTAATCAAGATTCATTTTTTTCTATTTTATTCATCTTAAAAGCAAATAACACTTTGGACAAAAGAATTGGGACACCTGACTACATGGTTCTTCCCCAAACTGTCCCCATGAAGGTGGAAGCACAGAAATGTATAGAAAGTGTTTGGATGTGCATCTGTGCTGCTTTGAACTTTCATTATACTTCTCATTTTTAACACTTTCCTCTCCAACTTCTCTTTTATCATCCACTCATTTATTACACAAAAGTGTGTGGACATCTGACCCACTAGATTTTGAGATTTATGCTACTTCAGCCACAGGAGTCAAGTTCTGATGTAGGGTTTAGGAAGCCTGTGGTGCAGATATTCCACTCTAACCCATTCGACATCAAGACGTCGTGTACAAATACGTGCCTCCGATTTTATTTCAGTTCATTTCTATTTGTAGAGCGCTTTCAACAATTGACATTGTCTCAAAGCAACTTTACAGAGAAAAACAAGTTGTATAGAAGAATGTATAAGATCGGTGTCTATCAGTTCTGATTAAATGAACCCCAATGAGCGAGCCAGTGGTGACTGTGGCGAGGAAAAGCTCCTTCAGATCGTATTAGGAGGAAACCTTGAGAGGAACCAGACTCAAAAGGGAAGCCGTCCTTATCTGAATGGCACCAAATGTCCATTCGTTATTGTTTTACCATTTGTTATTTAGTAGTAACAGTTTAGGGAGGAACCACAGCCTTAAGAAGCACACTCCAAAACAGAGTGGAACATCTTCCCATGTGGAATGGGATGTTTGAAAAAGGAGGAAAGGATTTCCATGGATATAGAATAAACTATAAATTTATGTTAGAATTATTGTTATTTTTTTTCAATCATCTGATTATTTAAATTCCACACTTTTGACGTCGGGACACAGAGCAGCCCGGACAGTTGAATAGACAAACCTTTAACCCCTGTTATCGAAGCACATGTTTATCTTCTATATGTCAGACGATGGAGGTCAGATTTTGAGATACATGCGGCCCAAACCACCACAGGCGCCTTTTTTTTTTCCTTATCAGGATGGTTGTTTTGTGTGTACAAAAAAAAAAAAAAAGATAAAAGGGCCGAAGGAATCAAAGGCACCCAATTCCCTCGATGAAAAGTTTTTTTTTCAATTTCAGCATTGCTGATGGAATGCACGCTGCACCTGTCGCTATTTTTGTGTTTCTAGATAAAATGCACGTCTTTTGTAACTAGAGCGTTTCACAAACACCTGCTTTAGGATTTCGGGGATCGCTGAGTGCGCTGGGAGAAGTGAGAAGTGTGTTACTCATTAGTTCTGCAGAAATCACACGCCACACTTTTGCTTTTGTTTGTTCTGAGTGAAGTCAGAGTCTGGACGGCAGACGGCGGCGTATCGCCGGCGTTTCTTGCCTACTGTTTTGCGCCAGACGGCTTACTCATCGTTCGTGGCTTGGCTTTGGAGAACGATTAGGAAAGAAAAAAAAAAGAAAAAAAGAAAACATTGCCGCCAGGACACGTGAGAAATTAGTGAGTGGAAAGTTTTTCTGATTGCTTTCCTGCTGTGTCTCTGCAGGGTCAGGGGCGAGGGAAGATTCGGGAGAGGAATCAAATAATTACGATTGCGTTCCGCAACATCTGTTGTCGGCGCGCACGTCTGTAACCCTCGAGCCCTCTGAACCTGTCTTTAGGCCTGAGAACTCGAGGTAGGAGATGATGGAGCGAGTGTGTGGAAGCTTCGTATAGAGAACAAGATTATAATAATAAGCGGAAAATACTTTCATGACTGGAAAGGGATGTCATCCATTCTGTATGATTGTGTGTGTGTGTGTGTGTGTGTGTGTGTGTGTGTGTGTGTGTGTGTGTGTGTGTGTGTGTGTGTGTGTTTGTTTTGGGGTTTGAGGAATCAGGAAGAGCCAAAGCAATCAAGTGTGCAAAAAATAAAAAAGTAATAATAACAATAAGCAGGAAATACATTCATGACTGGAAAGAAAGATTGTGTTTCATATTGTGTGTGTGTGTGTGTGTGTGTGTGTGTGTGTGTGTGTGTTGGTGGTGAGTTTAGATACGAGCGACCTCTCAGCATCAGATAGGCTTCTTTAGTAAGTTAGTGATGTAATCGCTTTGCTTCTGGAACAAACACACACACACACACACACACACACACACACACACACATACACACACACACACACACACAATCATACACTTATAGATTATCTGTGATAATGGAGCTGAGAGAGATAAAGAGGGATTGAGTCTTCTTAGGCTGATTGTAAAGGACAGTCATGTCTTCAGGTTTGTGAAAAACATGTCTCTTATACTGGGTGCATAAATATGTGCCCCCACCCAACCCCATTTTTATAACATTTTTTTCTTCAGATTGACCTTCAATAGACATTCCAGTTGTGTTCTGTCCTGTCGTGTATGAGAAACACCACGCTGAGGCAGATGGTTTTGTTATCATGATTATTATTATCGTTATTATTATCATTATAACCTTTTTGTTACGGTCTGTTACACTTTATTTGTTCTTTAAATTCATTCCAGTCGAAGGTAAACATGATTTCTTTTTTTTTTCCTTTTTCTTTTTTTTTTTTTTTTTTTCAAACAGTTGTGTTCCAACACTAATAAATGCTTTTTGTTGTTTGTCTTCTAAACGACCCAGACTCTCTTGCACACACATGCGCGGCAAAAAAAAGTACAATCAAGCAACACACACTCTCACACACACACACACTCGCATTGGTCAGTATAAAGAAACACAATGTCTTTCATCTATTTGACCATTTACACAGCCGCTCAAACAAGCGCGCGCACACACACACACACACGCGCACGCGCGCACACACACAAACTCGTGTCTAAGTTTTGAAGTGCAACAGTTGATACTTTGTCATCGTTCGCCCGATCAGCTCTTCTGAAACTCACCCTCCCAAAGTAACTCCCTCGCCCCCCTTACACCGCCCCGCTCCCTGCCCACCCCGTGAACAGAACACACACGTTTTTCAGAGCTAAACACGTTAGCCTTAAAGTACACGACAAACAAAATCAACGTACAGGTCAAAAACAAAGTCGGTAAAAATGACGTGCGTCCCCCCGACGTCTCGCCGAGCGTACTCGTTTTGCTCTACGGCGCCATGTTACCACGGTAACCCACGTTAGCAGAATGTACAGAGTAGACAATCTAGGAGTTCCACACTAACTCTAAAGCTAATCGGAAAAAAAACTCGTTTGGCTTCGATGCTCTATAGCCCACAAGTCCCACCTCACGTTCTACGTGTATTCATTAGACTTCAGTTAGCACGTTAAACCCTAAAAACCTACTAAACCTAAATCATAAAGGGTCCCAGGAACATTTTTTTCAGAGCAGAAATCCTCGACTGCAAGCCTGTTGTGTTGAGCTGGAGCGCCGCGAGCTCGGCCTGGGTTCCTCCCCAGGGTCGATAAGGTGCTACTCGGGATGTAAAAAGGGAAAGAATGTCGTAAGAAGAATGCGGCTCGGTGGAAAATCCCCTCCGAATACGGGAACATTTGCGTGTGACGTGTGCCAAAGGTCTTTGTGGTGTTCGCTGTTTTATTCCTGAACATCTAATGCTCTGGTTTTTTCCCACACGCTCCAAAAAAACAAAAAAAAAAGACGACCACTGCAGGCCGGTTTGTAGCGACTACTGACAGACGTTTATGATTCAATGAAGCTGAGCAGGAGAGACCAGACCGGTCCAAACTGGTTTGGTGTTTCACCTCCAGGGCTCTCCATGTCCTGTAAAAAACGGTGCAGGGAGATTGACAAAAAAAAAAAAAAAAGAAGAAAAAATCCAATGATCCCATCATATGTTTGTGTTTATGTACATACGTTTCCACATGTGTCATCCAGGTGAATGTCCATGAAAAGAAAAAAAAAAGCCTCGGGATAGAAAAAAAAATGCAGTCCAGTTGGAGAAAAGCCGAGCATTTCAATATCACCAGCCTACGCTACTGTTTCTACAGGCACCAAATTCAGCTCGAAACACACACACACACACACACACACACACACACACACACACACACACACACACACACACACACACACACACAAACTGATTGCCAAGGTCCATGTGATGTCATTTAAAAAGTTCAAGTCTCTTTCAGAATAGAAATTACAAATAGTTTGCCCAGAAAAATCTTTCATGGTTTATAAGGAAATATATTATATGGACAAAAGTATTGGGACACCTGACTATTTTCAGCCATATGTGGTTCTTGCTCAAACTATCAGCACAAATCTAGAGGCACACAGTTGTATAGGATGTCTCTGGATGCACTAGCATTAGATTTTCGCTTTACTTTCACTAGAAGATCCAAACCCGTTCCAACGAGGCACAAGGTCAACTCCA
Source organism: Silurus asotus (assembly GCA_024362625.1). Classification (NCBI taxonomy): domain Eukaryota; kingdom Metazoa; phylum Chordata; class Actinopteri; order Siluriformes; family Siluridae; genus Silurus; species Silurus asotus. The sequence continues at coordinate 4,751,190 of MU551646.1, read as the reverse complement.
TGAAGATATAGTTTATATGCGTTAGAGTGGAAGAGCTCCTGCTATAGAGCTCTGACCTCAACCCTATTGAACACCTTTGGGATGAATTCGAACGCTGACTGCACAAATCTCCACAAACACACTCCTAAATCTAGTAGAACATCTTCCCAGAAGAGTGGGAGTTACTATTCTAACAGAAAATGGGGACTTAATGCGAAATGGGATTTTCAGAAAGCAGATCTCAATCTTAGGGTCAGGTGTCCGCAAACATTTGTCCATATCTGGTCAAGATCTGTCTCAATTTATTTTCATTCTTTTGAATGGAATAGCATATTGTTTGGACAAAAATAGTGGAATATATAGGATATAGTCTGTGCAATGGGATCATGTAGCTAAAAATAATCCGAAAATGGAAGGAAAAAAAAAGAGATTTGGGGAACGTTTCTTTACTGACTGTTGTGTAGCTGTAACTGTTTAAATCCGTCAGCAGAAGGCGGGGATTTGGCGATTTCTGGTCGGTTTGTAAACGTGATAATCCTGCAGGTTTACTCAAGCTAGAGAAAGAAAGGAAGAGAGAGAGAGAGAGAGAGAGAGAGAGAGAGAAATGCTGAACTGAATTGGCAATGAAGCTGCTTAAAGCCGCCCGTGTTTCTTCCCTCAGCCTCATTTTGCATAAAAATGTTTTTTTTCCTCTTTTCTGTCACTAATGATCCACACCGGCGAGAATGTTAATTCGTCGCTCATCTCGAGCATCGATTCAATTTCATCGCTTAAAGCGGCCATTCGTTAGTTAATAAACTAATTAGACGGAGTGAAGGGGGTTTTTCACTTGACTGATTTGCAAACAGCATGTGTGTGAACAGACATTCAGACACACACACACACACACACACACAAACGTACACAACTCTGACACTATGGCTCGAGCTGATTGGGAAAAAGTTGTCATTATAAAGTCCATGTTCTACTGAACAGAAGAAGGCCTTAGCATCCCGCTAGTCCTATTCCAGCTGTTCCTGTTTTTTTTGTGTTTTGTTTTTTTCCTCTTTTTTTATTACATGTTTGCTCCTTGGTTCTTCCTACATCACAACAAGTTCTTTTCCTCCCCCTGCGGTCCTCTAGGCCTCGGTGGCATGACAACGTCCCGGAGGCGAGGAGATGCTAGGAGATGGAGAGTGCGATGAGGAACAGCGTGGCCACCGTGAGGAGGAGGCGGTCCCGGGATGGACTGCTACCGCTGATGCTCTTCTCCAGTTTTGGGACCTCTGGGTTATCGTAATCGTCTGCGGAGAGAGAGAGAAAGAGGTCAGCGGAATAATTAATTTTACATCTCGAGTCATAGAATGTACAAGAAAAGGGAAAAAAAAAGATCCTTTAAAATTATCATTTTTATATGATATATATATATATAAACGTATAAATACGGCACATGACCTAAGGAACAACATTTAATAAAAATGTTATAAACGGCTATTTAATAACCACTTTTAACAATTTATGATGATAAATACCGTTTAATGACAACTTTAACTTTATAACCATTTAATAATCATGTCATAGCCACTTTTAACTATTTAACCAGTTAATAAGAATTTAATAATCACTTTTAAGGATTTAAATATCACCTTTTAACATTACCATTGAATCACAATTTAATAATTATTTAACCAGATAACAATTTACTAACGAATAAATAAAGATTAAAGGAACAAATGTAAATTACAGATGAGCTCTGTACTGGTGGAAACTGTGTGTTCTGCTCACATCATATCACTCTGATATGTCACTTTGACTGAGATCTGGAGACTGTGAAGGCCAAAGCGTGTGATTTTCATCATTTTTCTATTCATGGCACCAATTCACTGAGCCCTGATACCCTGTAGGTGGGGGGAAGAGTCATGCCCTATAAGATCATGCCCATTAATCAAACTATTTTTAATTATAGGAAAAAAAGGCGATCCGTTAGAAGACTTGGATAACATTCCTTAATAAGGGAATTCCTTAATAAGTTTAAAATGAGACAAACTACATATATATGTAATGTACATAATGTTTTTTTTTCTTTGCACTGGAGCATGTCATGTTTTTTAACTGTCTCATTCAAAAAAATATAGCAGAAATTAAATGGAGAATTGAGGAGCAAAAAGAGGGTTGAACTTCCTATTACTCCTATAGAGATGCTAATGAAATGAATACTAACACCGCAAAATATCAAATATGTCACTAATAAGGCACATTGTACTCGACTTGCAGTAAACACATCGCGACGCGGCCTGGCCTTTCATTCCGGACTCACATGGCATGGAGTTTTCTTTTCTTTTTTACTCGCGATATATTCATGCCTTTACATGCAGCATGGTTTCTGAAGTAGAAACTTATAAAATACAACCTACAGTGAAATATTATATTTATGGTACATTTTGCAGTCTGGTGTATGTCCGATGTTCAGCCTGCATAGTCAAGAATATTTACACTTGCTGTCCACTTTATTAGGAACTCTGCTGTTCAACTGCACATATATACAGTTATCTATTTGGCCAATCCCGGAGCAGCAGGGCAGTGCATAACATCATGCAGATAGAGGGCAAGAGCTTTGTTCGGTTGCATGAGCCGATTTGAGTATTTCAAGAAACCGCGATTGTTTTTGGCACCATTTTGTGTAAAGACTAGACATGTTTGAAATTTCCAGGAGATCAGCAGTTTTTGGAATACTCAAATCTTTTGGAACAGACTTGAGGAGATTACACTCTATCATCAGTGTTAAGCTTAATGTGAACATGAAGTTCTTTGAAGCTTGCTACATGAATGCCCAGGTGGACAGTAAGGGGCCCATGCACTTTTGTTCATGTAGTGAATTTTATGGCAGTGTTATTAATATGCCAATATTAGCATAAGGTAATATGTGTCTTAAAATAATGAAACAACGCATTCAAGCCATTGCTGCTCCTACTACATACAGAATTTCCCTTAGTATATATTTTTTCAGTATAATTTTGGATATTAAACTCGGACGAAATTGTAGGTCTGCAAAACAAATGGCGATTGTAGCAGTTGTGGGCGTGGCGCAGTCAGGAGCTGCACTGAAAGCAAGGTGTTCGGAAACAAGCTCCAGGGGGTAATGACTAATGTGACACATCTGAGCCCTTTTGTCCTAGATTTATTAACGTGATCTCACTTTCTTTCTCATCTCCCCCTGAGCAGTGAACTGAATGTGTGCATGTGTGTGGTGTGATGAGCAAGCTGGAAAGCTGCGGTGATTTTTTATTTTTTTTGCTTTTGTTTTGAAAAAGCTTCACATTACCCATCGCCAAAGGCTCGAGCCCTAACAGAAAGCTCATGTGAACTCTTAAGTTGTGTTTTCTGTGCAGCATATTGCAGCATATGTCACACTTTGCACAGTAATTTGAGCAAAAACGCTATCACTTTTCTTACTCTGTTTGATGTAAGTGAGGATGTCTACGAACAAAACCATATAAAATGACGTTGACATGATGTATGTGAGGATGTAGTAGTACTAGTATGGCCAGCAATAGCATAAATGTTATGCAATATTAATACCCCTTCCATAAAATACACTATGAACATAAGTGCATAGATACCCTTGACTATCACCTCTATACACCTCTATACTATTATGTATATCACCTCTATACACCTCTATACTATTAAGACGAAAGTTAACACCTGACCATATGATTGCTATGTGCTTCCCATTAAAATTCCTTCCTGGTCCCCATTTGCTGTTATAATAACCTCCACTCTTCTGGGAAGATGTTCCACTGGACATTTTAAGTGTGCTTGTGGATATTGGTGCTAGTTCAAAGGGGGTTTGTAAAGTCAGATACTGATGTAGCGTGAGGAGGCCTGGGGTGCAGTCAATAGTCCAATTCTCAAGAGAAGGCAACTTAAGATTTTTCACTTCAATTCATTGAAAAAATATCTTCATGGAGCTGTCTGCCTCCAACTTTGTGGTTAAGAGTTCAAGGGAAGAAGCACATATGGCTGGAAATGTCAGGTGCCCCAATACTTTGGTTTTAAATAGTGTAGTCTTTTAAATGTTGTAACAATAAACAATTTCCATTGAAGGGACTCCAGATCTCCATGTGTAACATCAGAGAATGACCTCACTAATACAGCAAAAAAGAAAAAAGAAAGAAAAAAAAAGAAAGAAAGAAAGAAAGATATATATATATTTCAGAAATGCGTGCAGAATGCGTAACCAGTCTATGCTACGGAAAGCTGATGCTTTCTAGAAATCAAATTTTAAAGTGTGAAAGGGGTCGCTTAATAAGAAAAAAACGCTTAATAACACTTCCAGGTCCAGACTATGTGACCGCTCATGCATGTGGAGACAGTCTTTGAGCTCGCCTAAGGGCAGCGCTTCAAACGCAAATGCAGTGAGTCAAATCAAAGTCAGCTGTGGTTTAAGCATAAATGTGTGTGTGTGTGCACTATAAGAACAGAATGTAAAAAAATAGACATGACAAAAAAAACACTAGGACCCCTTTGAAATTAATTGGATTTCAGGAGTGTATGAACAATGTAAACTCTATCTATCTATCTATCTATCTATCTATCTATCTATCTATCTATCTATCTATCTATCTATCTATCTATCTATCCATCCATCCATCCATCCATCCATCCATCCATCCATCTATATTTTAGTGAGTAAAGGATGAGGAGGCCTGGGATGCAGGTAGCATTTCAATTCATTCCAGTGGTGTTCAATTGGGTTAAGGTCAGAGTTTTATAGCAGGCCACTCGAGATCTTCTACTTCAACCCATGTGAGCCATATTTTCATGGAGCTGGCACTGTGTATAGGACCATTGTCATGCTGGAACAGGTTTGGCTCTCCTAGTTTAAATGGAGGGAACAATTTTATGCTCCTGCATCCTATACAATTGTGTGCCCCCAAATTTTAGGTAACAGTTTGGGGAAGAACCTCATATGGCTAGAAAAGTCGGGTTTTTCAAAGCAGGAGGAAATTCACATGACAATATAGAGAGTTGAATCAGGCATGTTTTTATCTTCACAAAATGGATTTCAACTTCGAGGTTATTCATAGAATTAATGATGTAAATCTGGAATAAGGAATGACTGGTTTTATTGCTGAATGCATGTAGCCATTAAAAAAAGTTTTGTGGCTTGTTCATCTTTCTGCTATTTTATGCTCTTCGGTGTCTGGTACGTCTTCTTTCGCATGACTGTAATGTGGTGCTAGTTTACAATGTGCAGACAGGCGTAAAAGATAAAGCCGAGGGTCTAAAGAAAGGCGTATTCGCTTCCAACACACAAGAGCTGTAACTAATCCAGAGGCAAAAAAAGCTTTTTTCACGATAACCTCATATGTACAATACTCATGCTGAGCATTTTTCCTACAAGTCACAAACACAGATGTTATCAAGAGAGTACAGATCTTTAGCCGTAACTCGAAGCTACACCATCATTTGTTTGATTCCCACGCTGAGCTTCGTGAGAGTCTCTTATATACCAAATATCTACGTGACACGTTTGACCTATCGAACCCGGACTGACGGAGACCTTTAATGGATTCCTCTTGTAATCAGGCTACAGCGTGTACGACCGAGATTATCAATGGCATATGGCAGGGTGGGTCAAAACCTTAACGTAATGATTCCAACATCTGACTTTTATTATGCTTTTTTCTTTCCTTTATTTCTACGAGCTCATTAGCTGCAAGGTTCACACATTTCCTTTTCAAACCCGGTCAACTAAATTACAAGAGAGGAAGAAACACAGCATGATGAAGTATGCCTTGGAAAAAAAAGAAAGGGGAAAAAAAAAAAAAAAAAAAAGCTGGGTTTACTTTTACCACCACAAAGTTCTCATATAGCAATAATAATACATTTGGATCCGTTTGGAGATACATTTTGTTGCAACATGGGTTACAGTACTTCCGGATATCAATTCACCTGGAAAAAAAGCTACCACAGAGATTCTTGCTATGGAGGCCTAAAAAGCATATACACAATATGGACAAAAGTATAAAGACACCTGACTTTTCCAGCCGTATGTGCTTCATCCCCAAAAATTACCACACAGTTGTTTTTTTTGGGTAAAGTAGCATAACATTTTTCCTTCACTTGAACTAGGAGACCCAAACCTGTTCCAACATGTCAATGCCCCTGTGCACAAATCCAGCAGCATGATCAAATGGTTTACATGGGTGATAGGGAAAGATATTGAGTGGTCTAATAAAAAGCTCTTACTTCATCCCTATTGACCACCTTTGGAACTTTCACTTCACCTACATCTCTACCTGACTTTACTTGACACCCTTGTAGCGTAGCTAAACTCAGACCTCCATGAGCACACTTCACAATCTAGTGGAACATCTTCCCAGTAGAGTAGAGGTTATTATACCAGTAAATGGGGACTCGGTGTGGAATGGTATGTTCACAAAGCACATACCAATCTTATATTCAGGCGTCCACAAACGTTTGTCCGTATATTGTAAAGTCAGCTCAAATGACAGGGACATGCTGTTGTATAAAACGAGCCGACCTTAATTAGCTAATCCGAATCGACATTTCAACCATGCTGTGCTAAAATAAATAGTTTGAGATCACATTTATCAGACTTGGACTTCTAAGACTTTCATCTTAGGAGGAATTCATAAGGAAATATTTTTTTCTCCAAAAGATTTCTTTTTTTTTCTCCCCCTCACTTCACACTGTGTACTCTGTGCACTATGTGGTGTGGATGCCAACCCTGAAGTCCAAAACATTTGTGGAATGTTATTTATTGCGCACAGCAGCTGGGTAGTCATCTCATGCAACCAGTTCTGAGCGTGTGTGTGCGTGTGTGTGTGTATGTGTGACCTCTACTTCTTTCGCGAAGTGACGGGCAGATTTGTAAACACACACCCTGTCACACGGTTCACAGAAGACACCTTTGTGTGATGCCAATCTGCAGCCTGACAAACGCTTCCAGACACGCAACTAGTGTGTGCGTGTTCAGACACAGGTTAAACTGCGGAGTGATGTGGGCTCGGAGCTGCCTATCAGCGCATAAGGGTTCGACTCGGCAGCTATGTTTACGCTTCGCCTAATAACTTGTTGAAAAAAAAATAATCAAGTGACTGCTCGATTGGAACAAAAAAAGCGCTCATGTGCAGTTGGTCTAGCACGACAACTAGGAAAACCCCTTTTTTTTTTTCTCCAAACAAATATTATGTTTAATAATCTATACAATTCAGTTGAAATCTTTTGGAGTTATATTTTCGGAAACAAGAAAATGTATGCAAAAAAAATTAATTAGAGTATAGAAATCTAATAAGATGAATATAAGACAAATAGGAGTCTAATACAGTCTATTACAGGTCTAATATGGGTCTAGAAAGAGTCTAATACAGGTCTAATACAAGTCTAGAGTCTGGGTTTAATAAAATCGAATAAGACTCGTATTAAACCTATTGGTCTTTTATAAGAATTAGATATGCGCAGTATTAGACCTGAGTCTAAAAAGTCTAATTGAAGTCTGAGTCTAATACACTCAGGTCTAGTACAGGTCTACTAATATTTACCTAATAACTCTTTAAAAACTAAAATTATTTGTCACAGCTCGAGTGGAACAAAAAAATCACTAGCACAAGATGAACAACAAGGAAAATAGGAACAAGGAAACAAGGAAAACTCAGCAATTTGTTTTCCCTCCAAACTAATAGCCTGTTTAATAATCTAGACAATTTAATGCATATTTGATTCTTCTCATTTTTTTAATTCCAAAAACAAACAACAACAACAACAACAACAAAAAAACGCAACTAGTGGTGTATAGAAGTTCAATTAGCCAAATAGTCTAGTCTAATACAAGTCAATTATAAGTCTAATACAGGTCTACAAGGTCTAATAAGTCTAAATGAGTAACCACCACCAACATATTTTATTCCTTTTAACCTTTTTCCAGTGGTATGCATAAGTATAGAGGTCTAATAAGCTGGATATGCGACTAATAAAAGTCTAACTACAAGTCTAAATAAAGGTCTAATAGACATCTAAGTGCATTACATTTAATACAAGTCTATTAATACAGGTCTAGTACAAGTCTAATATGAGTCTAATACAGAGCTAATACAGGACTAATACGGCTATAGTATAAGTCTAATAAAGGTCTAATATACAATTCTAGTACAGGTCTGCTACAGGTCTACTCCAAGTCTAATAGGTTTCATCCGATTCTAAATAAAGTCTGAGTCCAACAATTCTAATACACGTTTAAGGTCTAGTTTGAGTTTGATGCTTATCTAAAGTTTAATACAGGTCAAGTACACATTTAATACGGCTCTTATTGAGGTCTAGTACAAGGCTGATGAGTCTAATACGAGTCTAATGCACGTATAATGTCTAGAACGAGTCGAGTCCTAGTCTAGTACACACAAAGTCTAAGGTCTAGAAGAGGTCTAATAAGTAAAACAATTAAACATATTAATAATAATATTAGTAACATTAAACATAAATATTGCTCGTAACATGAAATGCTCTGTGGGTTTTTTTGCTTGTTGGTTTGTTTGTTTTTTCTTTGTAAAATGTATTTGTCTATGATTAAATGTGTGCCTCCGGTGTGTTATATACAGTAAATGTTTACATACACCAGAATGTGCCAATACATTATAAAATAGCTGGAGCACCATCTGTGGCAATATATCAGGCTCATCATCAAAAAAAAAAAAAAAAAAAAATCCTTAATCACCTAACAGACAGTATATAAACCCCAACATAAAAGACTTGATGACTCTGCACCTTTTATAGCACATTTTGCCCAAATGACTCATTTGGTATTTATGCGCACCTTCTGGGATTTTAACTGTACATCAATACATCTTCTTCGCAATAACTGCAGGTTTACAGTCACACAGAGAGAGAGAGAGAAAAAGAGAGAGAGTAAATGAGAGAGAGTAAATTGTAGCTGTCATTTTACAGCTGCAAAAGAAAAAAATACCCATCCAAGGCAGTGTTTTTTTTTTTCCATGCACTCATATAAGATATCATTTATTTGAAATCTTTAGACAGAATGAATGAAGCGAAACTGTCTACACTTTAAATGTGCATTAATAGGATTGTAGATGTAGAGGTTATCATTAAGTTCTGCACAGTAGGCGTTGACATGACATGCATGTGCTAATCCTGGAACAGTGAATTGTTGATGAGTCAGCAACAATACACATATATACTGTATGTGCTATTCAAACTTTATATGCAATGAATTGTGACCCCCTACGTAATTCACTGTAAATACATTTATAGATATAAACACTATTATTTTTTACAAGCTCATTGATATGCAGAATGCATTATAAGAAGGTGCATGATAAATGTACAAGTGTAATACGAGTCTAATACAAATCTAATATATCTGATGCAATACTAGTAAGTCGAATATGAGTATAGTAGGTCTAATACTGGTACAAGTCTGACACAAGTCTAATAAGCTGGATAAGAGCTCTATACAATTCTAATAATCTAATTGGTCAAATAAGTCGAATGCAAGTCTATTAAGCCTAATACAGTTACTACTATATACTACACAATACAGTTATACTAGATTAAAAAGAATAATACAAGCCCAATACCTGGTGTTTAGTCTATGACATATGTGTCTAGTCTAATACTATTCTAATACATCTAATATAAAACTAACACGTCTAATACAAGTCCATCACAAGTCTGATTAATTCAAGTCTAATTCAATTCGAGTTCAAGTATTTGTAATTCAAGTATAATTCAAGGCTAATCCAACAACAGCATTGTGTATAACTCCCTAAATATATAAAATATAAATACAAGTCCATTACAAGTCTGATTCTTCCACTAAGTTGAATAGGTCTAATAGGCCCAATTTAAGTGTAACTTAAGTTGAATTAGTCTCATAGGCCTGAAACAGTAGAGCTAATAGGTCTAATTCACACGCAATTCTAATCTACCTCTAATTCAAGTTTAATAGATGAAATTCAAGTCTGATTGGTCTAATAGGTCTAATTCAGGTTTAAATTAAAACTAATAAGGCTTTTGGGGCCTAAAAGGTCTAATATGTGTAATTCAAGTGTAATTCATCTAATAAGGTGTAATTCATGTGTAATTAATGTGTAATTAACGTCCAGTCTGATAAGCGCACACCACATTGTATAACTCCTTAATAGTGCTTTGGAATACTACATTAGTTTTTGCCCAACAGGATGAATATATTTATAAGTGATGTGTGTGTGTGTGTGTGTGTGTGTGTGTGTGTGTGTGTGTGTGTGTGTGTGTGTGTGTTTCTTGTATGTAGAAAAAAGAAAAATCACTCAAAATAAGTGTAATTTCTTCTGTATCCTGATAAGACAGAAAAGAGCCTTGAAGGTCATACAGTAGAGGAACATTTTAACACAGCATTGTATTGCAATATATATATATATATAAAATCTTTTTTTTTTAAGTTGATATTTAAAAGAGAGCTAGATACAGAGAGACTGGCATCATGTTCTGCTCCCAATATGTCAGCCTCAAGTCTGTTGCCTCATGCACTGTGTATTCTCTATGCAACTGAGCAGTGTAATAAAGTTAAAAATATATAAAAAAATAAATACAAAATACATCTTTTCTTGCGTCCCATGGCCTCTTCTGCAAGGACGTTTTTGTGAAACCTTTTTTGTTTTTGTCGTTTTTAGGACTGCTGTCTGGCCAACACTGTCTTTCATCATTTGTATTAGTTTAACATGGCCATACAGTCGCTTCAGGGTCAATGTCTTTAGTGAAAGATGTTTGGATAATTGCAGAACTCTTCTTAAACGCTTTATTTTATTTGCTAGAAATGTGTCTTAGTGTAGAAAGAGGTGCATTTCACTTTATTCCTCATCAACATGCAACTAAAACCAGAGGTGCGTTTGTTTCTGTCAATTTTTAAACAAGGTCGTTAATATTCATCGCAATGTTCATTATCTCCAGCGTGATATCCTGAATTCATGACACGACCATCAACATCAGCAACCACCATTTTTCTTGTGTGTGATGTATCAGTGGTGCATAAGCAAAAAAAAGAATTTATTTATTTTTTATGATAATATTATATTAAATATTAAATATATAAAACAATATTTTAAGAATCCAAGCCAACAAAATGTGAAGTGTACAAGGCTGTATAAAAATATTATATATAAAATTATATATTTATACGCTCTCTCGATAGATAGATAGATAGATAGATAGATAGATAGATAGATAGATAGATAGATAGATAGATAGATAGTTAATACTTTGTGTATATAATTATAAACACACAAAGTAAATATAGAAGATATTTTTAAAGGCTGTTGTAATTTCTAGGGGAAAGTCATTGAACTCTGCCTGAGGGGAGGATCAGTGGAGGATGTTTGGGATTAGAGCGTGTTGGAGCTGGAATTGTGCATCCTAAGCAGGAAGTCAGATGACACGTCAAGGTGTGCTGTAAGTAGTAGTATTACGTGTCATTCCGAATATTAGATGGAGTCAGCTGACTTTGGCTCAGGGTGTCTGACTAGTAGGAGTCATCAGATGGAGGAGTAAACAGCATTGTGTGTTTGTATGTCTCGGAATTAGCATTGAGAAATAGCAGCTATTCCCGTCATCCATTCTGTGGAACATGTGAGGGTGCATGGTATTGCGTTTCTGGAAATCTTTCGTTCACCTTTTGCTGTAATACGGTTTGAAACCTGACTGTGCCACGTACAGGTGCAAGACTCTAGTGAAGTGGGCTTGGATCACTATGAAGGCGTAGTTTGTCAAGCTGTCATGTCAAGGCAACAAGAAATATGCTCGACTGTTTTTCTGGAAAAAAAAACACAATTTCAGACCTACCGAGAGGACAAAACTCCTTTAGTTTAGTTTTAAATACACTATATGGACACAGGTTTTTTTTCCACTCTTATAGGAACATTTTCCACTAGATTTTTTTATTTATTGTGGTTGTGGAAATAAGTTCTCATTCAGCCACAAGGGTGTTAGTAAAGTCAGGTACTGATGTAGGTGAGGTGAGGAGGTCTAGCATGCAGTCAGTGTTCCAATTCATCCCAAAGTTGTTCATCAGTGGTGAGCTCTATAGCAGGCCACTCAAGATCTCCAATCCATTTAAACCATATCTTCATGTAGCTGGCTTTCATGCTGGAAGAGGTTTGTATGCCTCCAACTCTGTGGTAACAGATCATGGAAGAAGCACACATAGTTGGAAAAGACGTATGTCCGCATACTTTTGAAGCCTCCTGTGAACCCAAGGGTGCCAATACGGACTTCCAGCTCCGAATGAATTTGTAAAGAAAACGCACAGTTTGTATCTGTATATGTGCATGCTACAGGTCACGGTATCCAAGCTGAGAGAATTTATCTGACTTGAGGCTGTTTTTCTAAATGGCTCGTGTTTGGGGGTAGCTGTGAGAAAGTCTGCCTGCAATTTGTACACAATGGTTTAATGTTCGATTTAACGAGTAAATAATCATCTGGCTTCCAATGTGACAAAAAAATTAATAAATAAATAAACTAACCCAGTATAATATAACAATATCTATTATATAACTAAATAATAGAAGTACAGCATTAGCATTATGGTCTGCATGGTGTGGTGTTGTTGCTGCCTCATAGCTCCAGGGTCTTTGGTTCGATCAGGCGCTCATGTGCAGGGTTTTTTCCTCATGCTTTCTCTATTTCCTCTGGGTTCTTTGGCTTATTCCGGCAAAAAAAAAAAAAAAAAAACCATGTCCGTAGGTGGATGAGAATGCTATTGCTCATTCACAGGGATTTGGAGGGTAACGCTAAAAAAACTACTGCCAATCGATTTTATTGGACTAACACGACTATATATATTCCCTCCCTGGCTTTTTCAATTCCAACGGGCTGAATTTCTCCGTCTCTCCTCGTAGGTTAGAACATGAGCAAAAAACTAAAACTTTTCTAAGATCAGGGAAACATTAGCTGTGTCTGCCCATTTGTTGCAAAAAAAAAAGGAGGAAACTAGCCGAAGATAAAAGTGGCAGCTAGCTAGACTTGCATATCGACAGCAAATTACAAACAATTGGCTGAGCTCTACTGAGCTCTATTCAAGCGATACTCGCTAACATGGATATGTGCTATACAGCCAAAAGAATTAGGAAAACTTAATTTTCCTGCCATATGTGGTTCTTCTCTAACTTGTTACCCACAAAATTGAAGGCACAGGGTTGTTTTGGATGTCTTTGGATGGCGTAGCATTACATTTTCAAATATAGAAATCTGAGCGTGAGAACCAACTAACTCATTATTATTATTATTATTATTATTATTATTATTATTATTATTATTATTATTATTAGGGGTCCACGCATGAAATCTGTAAATCATAGAGACATTAAACTTGACCAATAGATCTCGCAGTACCAGTGCTGCACTGTAACAAAGTCGTGACTTTAGTAGCTTTTTCCACGTATTTGGACTTTACTGAAGTATTTCCATTTGGGGAGACTTTTACTTTAACTTCATTACATTTCAAATGCAAATATTGTACTTTTACTTTAACTACATTTTGCAAAATCACTCGTTTCTTTTTATTTACAGGAGGATAAAAACGTAACTGGTCAAGCACGCAGCACGCCATCAATCAGGGTCGAGGGCGCGCTCTGGTTTGAACTTGTTTTGATTGCCGCTTGGTGGTATCTACTTAGCATAAACATACAGTTCACTATCAGTTTAAAAGCAAGCAAAATAAATATATATAATAATAAATGATGGAAGAAAATCCTGACTCTAATTTGCGTGATTTGTGCTAAGAGTAACGTTAGTCTTTTCACATATACTGAGTTGATTAAGTCTTGTGACAAAAACTATAATAGGAACATTATAGTCCTAATAAATCATAGCACTTAAGTACACTTGAAGGCAAATACTTTTGTATTGAAAGTTTAAAGGGAGCGCTTTTACTTTTACTTTAGTAATATTTTACCGAGTGAATCTTTACAGTTAAAAAAAAAAAAAGGCACATATTGAATGACTTTGCTACACTTTTTTTCTCCTTTGTTTTTGCACGTTATTAACCGTATGAACAGTTCTGCCAGTATGTTCGAATAACTCAATAACATTGCCATTTCTGGTATTACCTAAGCCTATTATCAGCATCTCAGAGCAGAGTATGAGCTATACGATATACCAGAGGGAAGTTCGGCCTCAGAGGTCCGTCTTATGTAATGCAGGAAACAGACTGAACCAGGACTGTTTCTTAGCTTTGCATCGATATGGATTTTCGATGCGGCGAACTCTCGTTAATCTCACTCCTCATGCTAAATATCAGACAAAGTGGAGTTGGTCTCAATCGGAGAAAATCCTGAACAATCAGTCACTCTGGCATTTTGGCCTCTTGTGGTCAGGCTTCTTTCCTCTCTGGCCTCCGTGTAAGCTGATACTCTAAACGCAATTATACGGAGAGCAAGACGTTTGCGGGTTTCGTGTATCGGAAAAGAAGAAGACCCACCCGCTGGGATTTCTCTAACTAGAATATTCATTCAAGTGTCACTCGGGGGGCAAACTTTCTGTAAACTGTAACCGTTAAATGAATGCCTTGTATTAAAAACGTTCGTCGGGAATGCCACTGATTTCATTTTTTACCATCGCAATGATTCGAATGCTTTGTTTTGTTTGGTCTCGTAACCTGGACTTTGTCCTTGATCTGACATGCTGTGACAAAGCTGAAGAAAGTAGGGGGGGTTAAAGGATCACTAGTGCTGTCAGAGCTAATCATAGCTAACACTAGCCTCTGCATCATGATGCTCATCTCATCAGCACTAACTATAGCTCACACCTTGTCTGACTCATGGTTATGCTGTAGCTACATCCTTAGACTCGTTAGCCTGCTGTTGTTGCTACATAACAAGACTGATAGTAGTCATCAGCAGGGGCGTGTGTTAGCGCTGATATTACACAGCAAGCAGAAGTTGATTAGAAGACTCTTGTAAATCAAATGTCTGTGGACATACACATGGCCTTTTTTTATCAGTTTGAGTTATTTGGTGTCTGAAACAGGTGCTTAGATGTGAAAAGTTCAAAGGTGGAGGAAAATGGCGTATAGGGATTACGTCATTATTAGGGTATACTTTTCTATATATAGGGGGTGTGGGGTTGTTTGGTATTTATTTATATATATCTTTTTGTTTAGATGCAATAGCTAGAAGCCAAGAATTACACAGTAAATGATTTTAAGAAGGTTCTGTGGACAGATGAGTCCAAATCTGACAATTTTTGTTTCAACAAAAGACCTTATATAAGCTGGAGAACAGCAAAGAAGATATTAGCAGATAGCCTCACCCCCATAGTCAACCATGTAGGTGGCAGCTAAATAAATTGTGGTTGTTTTGGAGCAGGAAAGGATGAAGATTTATTCCGGGTAAAATTAACTAACATGGCTGCCATTCCATACTTCAACACCATGCAATTCCGTCTGGACTGCAGCTAATTGGGTCCGACTCCACCAGACAACAAGATAACGACCTGAAGCATACGCCCAAGCTCTGTAAGCATTATTTAGAGAGCAATCAATCTGCTGGAGTGTTATCTATCATGAAACGGCCTGCCCAGTCTCTGCACCTTAATCCTGTTGAACTGCTCTGGGATGAGCTGGATCACAAGGTCCGAAAGAAATCTCCCACTAGTGGGGAAGAAATTTAGCACAAGAGGCATGGCAAAGTATTTCAGCTGAATGTTTGGAGAAACAAACTGTCCAGATGCCAGGAGTGTATTTACAAAAGAAATGAGTCATGTGAAGATGTTTATTCAACATTCTATGGAGGGAGACTCTAGTGTCGGCACTTTGTGTGTAAAGTAGCTAATTTAATGGTATGAAGATTTACTTTGACCAAACTAATATACACATTTACAGATGTTAAACACGGATTAAAAACATTTTTAAATACTGTTTAACATCTGTAGATGTGTATATTAGTTTGGTCAAAGTAAATCTTCATCTTCACTGAATAAACATCTCCACATGGCTCATTTCTTTTGTAAATACAGTTATGATAGGTAAGATGAGATCAGAGATAAGATTTATTAATCCCGAAAGAAATTCTTTTGCCAGAGACTGCTTCAGATTACAAGAAAAATTATTATAAATAAAATATTTATAATAATAACCAGAGATGGCAAAAGTACACACATCCTTCACTCCAGTTAAAGTAATGAAGTTTGGGCTCTGACATGTGCTCATGTAAAAAGCCTGGATACATTTATTTGATTTTCAAATTTTTCATTTTGTAATATTGAATTAATATGACAAAATTGAAAATTTTGTTATCTAATGAATGTATCCAGGCTGAACAGCTACCATATAGAACACAGGCAGGGAAAAGATGATGATGATCAGGTGATCAGGAATGTCTCTGTTCTCAGTCATGTTTACGTCGCTGACTCCCTCTGTCTCATCCGCATTAGCCGTACTGTGTTGTTGCCTTCGGTCTTACTTGTTGTTAGCTTTGTAGGCTAGCTTACGTCTTTGGTGTGTGAGAGCCAGGAAATGATACACCAGTGGCAGGTTAAAAAAGACATGCAATGACAAGAAATAGGTTGATCATGTCACCAAATAGATTAAAACTAATGAGCCTGTTTTAAAAATTAAAGAAGTAGAAAGTACAGATATTTGGGTAAAAACTTAATAAGTGAAAGTAAAATTTTGTCAGGAAAATCAAGTAAAGAACTGATAGCAGAGAAATGTATTCAAGTACAGTAAGGAATGGGGGGTGTAACAGTACATGTATTCGCACCGACATTTATCGGTACAGAGCATCCGGTTCACTTTACAGTGAGAAAAAATCAAAATTTTTCTCACTGTAAAGTATAAAGTACATAAAGTATAAAGAAAGTAAGTTTGCAGCAAGTTTGTTTAGTCTCCACCACACACTCACTGCATTTTTCCTTATTATTGTTATTATAAAACTTAAAAACCTACACAACAATGCCTTGAGTATCGGCACAGTGACACCGTGGCTACTCAATCCGTGCCGGAAATAAGATTTGTTTTGCGTACATTAAAACGCTAAAAAAATCAATACCGCTAGCGTTAGCTGCTAACCAGAAAGGGGGTTAATGCTAGCACTATGGAGTCAAGATTTAAGATTTTTTGTTTGTCACTAATATATACTTACATGCAATATACATCTTGCAGTGAAATGAAAGGTTGAATAAATGAAGAATCTTAAATACATTGTGCTAGCATTAGCCACTAGCCACTTCCTGGTTAGCAGCTAACGCTAGTGCTACTCTCTTAAAAGGAGAAAATCCTGACAATTCCACATATCGAAGAGAGTGAATAAATGAAGGATGGAAGGAATGAAGACATATGCTGAAATAAGTAGATCATATCTTCAGAAAACTGAATATAAAATGTAAAACACACACACACACACACACACTTGCATTTCCGGTATTTCCCAAATGGGGTCTACTAAATGTAAACTATTTAATTGAATGTTTTCTGTTTATTTAATTTTATATAATCAATTTGATTTTGCTTATTTAACTGATTACTCAAGTTAAACAATATAATAAAAAAGGGTATTGCATTCATTTGATTTATTCTATTTTTTTATAAAGAATTATAAAATATTATTTTATATATTATTTCACCAAGCAGGCATTTTATTTCAAATTGTTTTGAAAATGTAAACTTGTCGAAATGTCGATAATCACAAATAATTATAAACTGTGTTTTATGTTTTGCATTTTTTTCCCCTAACCATATCGAAATTGAACCAAACCGTGACTTAAAAACTGAGGTACGTACCGGACCTTGAATTTCGTGTACTGTTACACCCCTGGTAACAAAGTTTTTGTTCTTCCTTACTTCCCATCTCTGTATATACAAGTGAAGTTTGTCAGGAGAAAGTTTATTTCATGATGCACCAAATGTTTTCAAATGGTGAAAGGTCTAGACTGAAGGCGGACCAGTTCAACACTCGAGCTCTTTTACCGTGAAGTCCTGCTGTTGTAATAGATACAGTATGCAGTTAAATTGCAAATCAATTCAGTTTTTATTTACATTTTACACAGTGTCCCAACTTTCCTGGAATTAGTGTTGCATTTATAGGGCTTTGTCAGCGTTTTAATTCCTGACTTATGACCACAGGAATTCAATGGGAAATCAAGGTGTTTTTTTTCCCAGTCCGAGATTCAGCATATGATGTCAAATCAACAGGAAACTAAGTAGCACTTGCTTTATACTAGTATTTGCTTTAGATCAGTCAACCTACACATTTCCTGTTTTCAATGCGTTTAATACACGGTCCATTGCTCATCACAGTTAGCAAGCTAATCATGTTTTTGTTCCCTCCAATCATAGCATGATCGCATAGAGGCAACGCGGACTCCTGGTTGCAACGTCTTGCCATGAAGTTTATCGATTGATTCCAACTTTTTGTTTTTCGTGATGTAGTTTTTTTCTGGATTTGTACCTTGCCTTTCTCATGTTCCCATACATTGGTTCCCCATGTTTACATCTTGCTCTTTTGACCAGACGGGGATCTCTCTACCAGATGATCATTAAGAGTGCCTTAATAAATCGTACTTGTGTCTCTGCACGACACATATCACAGCATCCTTTATTTGTGGCGTTTCGGTGCTGCACGAAGTGATAATGACCTACACGTGAAGTGCATTGTGTGTTGTTGACAACTAGAGTTGTTGACATTTTTCAGCACATGAAAAATTGTTATGAGTGTAAACTGCTACATTAGCACTGATCACCTAATTAGCTTCGAATAATCTTTACTACATATCTAAATATAAAATACAGCATAATTTTCTTGTAAAAATGTGTGTGCATGTGTGTAAATGTATAGTTTGCATGTGTTTGCGTGTGTGTGTGTGTGTGTGTGTGTGTGTTTGCATGATTTTATGACATAGATGTGTTTGTGTGTATAGGAGTCATTAGTGACCATGCATTTGTATATGTGAGTGTGGTGTGTGTGGTGTGTGTGTGTGTGTGTGTGTGTGTGTGTGTGAGTGTGTGTGTGTCTGTGTGTGTTTACTCACCGAGGTCATCAATTTTCATGTTAGGTCTTAGAGTGTAGTCTGGCTCTGTAGGCTGTGCTTCATCATCTGCATCAGCTGCTGGTAAGAGTAAAGCAAAAGGAAAAAAATCAAAACTCTCTATCTTACACACAAACACATACATACACACACACACACACACACACACACACACACACACACACACACACACACACACACACACACACACACACAGAATCTGATAGAGACCCTTCATCACCATAGATAATTGCTTTTGTAAATTATAGTACTTGTAAGTGCCCCGTGTGTGTGTGTGTGTGTGTGTGAGCGTGTATGTGTGTGTGCAGTAAAGAGCAGAGCTCCAGGCAGCAGTGTGCTGATATGAACTCGTGTGTTCAGGCTTGACTGAGCAATCAGACCAGACTCGTCCTGACACGAGAATGCAGAGACACACTGAGCACGAACAGGGGTTAAGATAACACAGCAGGACACACACACACACACACACACACACACACACACACACACACACACACACACACACACGGGAGAGACTGTTAATGCACATGACTCCTGACAGAAAGAGGGGCAGATGA
Organism: Silurus asotus; assembly: GCA_024362625.1. NCBI lineage: Eukaryota > Metazoa > Chordata > Actinopteri > Siluriformes > Siluridae > Silurus > Silurus asotus. Next base: position 4,731,619 of record MU551646.1, on the reverse strand, counting down.
AGAAAAGGAGACAAAGACACCGAGTGATGGAGGGTGAAGGGTTAAAATAACACTCAGGTCTGACAAACAGTTTGTCCGAATACACGAACCTGAACCGCACAGGGAGAGGAGCGATAGAATAGAATGAGAGACAGAGAACGAGAGGATGTGAGGAATTGAGTAGCTGTAATCAGTGTGTAAAATGTGATCTGACAGAGGGGAAAAAAGGGTTCTTGCAAGAAGTATGCGGCAATCTAGTGAATGCACAATGCAAGCAACCAACACAAAGTAACCTACACTAGAAAGACAAAAGTATTAGGACGCCTGACTTTTCTAGCCATATGTGGTTATTCTCCAAACTGTTACCACAATGTTAAAGGGACATAATTGTAAAGGATGTCTTTCGGATGCGGCAGCATGAAATTACTCCTTCGCTTGAATTATGAGACACGAACCTGTTCCAGCATGACAATGCTCCTGTGTACAAATCCAGCTCCATGAAGATACATGGGTTTACATGGGTTTGGAGTGGAAGATCTTGAGTGGCCTCCTATAGAGCTCTTACCTCAACCTCAAGTACACCTTTGGGATGAACTGGAATGCTGACTGGACCCCTGGCCTCCTCACTTCACCTACATCACCTGACTTCCTGACTATGGCTGAATGAGCATGTGCTATTTTTTTTATACCTATTTTTAACTGCCACTTTATAATTATCTGAAATGTTTTCTCATATTTTATAATTCTTTTGAAAATGTATGTTGTATTGGGAAAGTACAGTTGAGAAATATACAAAAAGAATAAATGTATCAACACTAACAATTTGTTGATTCAAAATACACACACACACACACACACACACAATATATATATATATATATATATATTTGTAAGTAATGTAACTTATATATGCAGACATTTGTTCCACTAAAAGCTAACAGACTGATAATAATCCTGATTGCCGTAAGCCCACTTTGTATAAGGAATGTTCCACATGGGGGTATTTTTCCAGGCCATTGACCCCCTCATTCTTAAATTTGATGAAGTTGCAATACAATAAGACCCCGTACCTGAGCTTCCTGTTGATATGACACCATTTTTTAAATTCCCACCATATGGGATCTGCTGCTGAAAACAAGTTCCTGCGCAGTCTGTTAAAAGAATTCTTTCCAGATTTTTTTCACGATCATCCCATACCTCATAATTAGTGATCATTTTGAAAGCCTGCTGAAATGGTCTCCTGTGAAACAGGTATTCTTTTTTTTGCTCGCTTTCTTGTCTGTCTGCTGTCTATCTGTCTTTGGGTAGATCCCTTGAAAAGTGTCCACTCGCACTCATTTTCTCAATGACAGACAGGACAGTGTGGTGAAAGGTCTGAGAAAACATAGGAATAACTAGTTCATTTGATCTTGGTAAAAAAAAAATGGATGATGGATGGATATGCATTCGGTTGATACAAAGGATGAATGTGAAAAATGTGGATGAATGGATGGATGGATAGATGGATGGATGGATGGATGGATGGATATGGTGGATAAATGAGCAGATGAATGAATGGATATGAAGAGAAAGACACAGATCAGTGGGATAGAAGGAGAAAGGGGTAGATGCGTGAGTGGAAGAATGGATTATGTGGATTTAGTGAAGAATGGCATGAATTATAATGTATTAGATAAATAAGCGCATGGATAGAAAGATGGAGAATTCGATGGCTGTTCGGGTGCATGGATAGGTGGAAGGAGAAAAATGAAAGGAAAGGCAGACAAATGGATAAATTGGAGGAAGAGGTTTTGGATAGGGGGTGGATGGATGGGTAAGAATGGATAGCATGGAGATAGAGGTAGATTGGTGGGTGGGTGCATAGATAGGTGAACAAAAAGGAGAATGAAAGGAATAGTGGATGGACGAAATGATATATGGATAGAAGGATGAAGAAATAGATGGGTGGGTGGGTAGGTAGATATGGAGATGAATGAAAGGCAAATGGCAAATGGATGGATGGATGGATGGATGGATGGATGGATGGATGGATGGATGGATTAGTGGATGAACGGGTATAAAGAAAGAGGAGGTAGAAAGATGGAGGAAAAGGTAGATGGATAGGTAGGTAGGCATAGAGACTGAAGAAAGAAATGGCAGATAAATTAGTGAATGGTGGTATCAGAGAAAGAAGACAGATGGATAGGTTGATGGATGGATGAGTGTATACAAAGGAAGAGGTAAAAAGATGGGTGGATAAATAGGTAGACATGAAACAGAGAGCAAGAAATTGTAGATAAACAAACAGATAGATTCATAGATAGAAAGCGGTAGGTAAAGAAGCGGTAGGTGTATTGGTAAATTAGGGCGTAAAGAAAAATGAAGTAAATGAAAGATAAATTAGTGAATGTATGAAACTGAGTAAGAAGACATGGATGGATGGATGGATGGATGGATGGATGGAGGGACAAAGACCTAGATAGATCAGTGAAGAAATCAGTTAATAGATGTCATTAGGTGTATGAGTGAAGTTTACAAGATAGTCAATGAATGGATAAGAGCAAGGATTGGTGGAGGGATGAAAGTAAGAGTGTACAGATAAATGAAGAATGGTGATGAATGGATGGAGAATCGATCACGGATCAATGGTTAACAAAAGAATGAACAGATAGGAACGGGTGGTAAAGAAGTGTGAGGAAAGCCAAAGAGGTAGAGCAGTACCTGTTGAGCAGCAGACGTACACTCTCAGTCTCAGGCAGCTGCGGCCATGGTGATGAGTGGGCGTTGCTGAAACAGATAAGGACCAATCATTGAGTGGCATGCAGCACTTGTGATCGCGATGCACTCTCGCTCATAAAGCCTGGTAGAAAGGCATGAAGTCTATTGAAATCTGATACTGTCATCAGGCCCTCGGTTTGACGGAAAGCTAATGGATATTTCACATATACATTTTCTCCTTTCATTCTCTTGGATCACATAACCACACGGATATCAGAGCAGAGATCTGTCCTTCAGTCATCTTCCTCTCGCTCAAGTCTTCATGCACTCCATAACAAACCCTGAGCTCTTTCCCAATTCGACTGTCAGATGGATATGCAAATTTTTGCAAATCGCTAGCTTATAACCTAGTGCCTGATTAGCAGTTTTATGAGAGGCTTTACTTTATTATGTCCACACTTTTTCAAATCGTTTAAACTATATTTATGTAAACATAATGGGATTTTTTTTTTTTTTTTACATCAATGTACTGACTGATATTTCTCGTTTGTCCATATGGTGCATTTTTCAGTCATACCCGTATCCTCATTTGTGAACATTCTTTTAGAATCAAACGTTTCAGGTCACTGGGGTAAAGCAAAAATGACCACCTTTACTAAGCAGTCTAATAGAATGGAGTCTATAGTTTCTAGCATTCAGAATGTTTTTCTCCATAAATGGCTGATCTTCTAGTAAAGAACACTAATCCACCATCCCTATAATTCCACCATCCCCTTTCCTACATGATGAGTTTGTTAATAATGAGATCTATCAGGGATTTGTTTTTAATGATGCCCATTCGGGCTATTTTCGCCTCATCAATAGCCATCGGAGAGGTTTCGTGTGATTTCCCACACACTCTGCTCTTCGTCTGCTCTAAATATACTTTCCCCCTCTAAACCACCCAAGCTCTCACTGATGCAATATCCTCTTTTTATTTAGAAATGTTTGGCCATACCACTCACTCAGGTTTGACTCTTAAAAATTCATGAGCCCAAGATTAAGATTGAGGACTCTTTGAATGACCTCTGGAATGTTAATGTTTATCCGATTCACTCTCCTGTATGTCCTTGGACGGTAAAGCTGACTGTAAACACCTCTATACTGGTGTACAGATTCTGTCTAGAATAATACAAGACAAAATTATATATTTATATATATTATATATAATTGGGCCTTTATACTGTAATATTTGTACTAGGCATTCAATAAGAATCTTTCTCCAATTAAAGGACATTTTTAAACAAATAGCAGTATTGAACGCTTGCTTAGGCTTCATAGTGTCCAGATTTCATTCTCTATTTCAGCAACCAAACTCACTAGTGGGCCTTCAGGGCCAAGAAGGCCTTCTCTACTGGCCTAAACTCTGACTAATCACTGACTTATGTTTTAATATAGTTCTGTCCATGAATATGTATTATATAATTATTCCCAATAGTCTATTCTTTTTCTTTTATAGCTTTTCTTTTAAATGTGCTGCTGCAAGGAATGTCTGTATATGCCTGTATAAAGTTTTTAACCAATCAGATTTCAGCCGACACATTACATGCTGCCGGAGTCAAAGTTATCTGTCTAATGGCCTTCAGAAATCAGAAAAGCTGCACAAGCTAAAAAAAAAAACAAGACAGTTATTAAAGTTATCTGGACAATCTGGACATCGTGGGAAAAGATCAGCCAAAACAGTTCAAAACAACACACAATTTGCTTTACCAATTATAATGAATGGAAAAATGCACAAAAATGCATGAAAAACCTGGAGTACATTTTATGAGGTTAATATTGATGTTTCTGCTAGAGATGATGTATGTGGCAATGCAGCTGTGGCTGCAGTCAAAGAAGGCTTGTTGAATTGTGTTAATTGGGTTTCTTGCTTTAGTAATAGCAATCATTCCCACTCTATGTGATTCATGGCTGTGATGCAGTGCTCTGTTATACTGTGCATGTATATACTTTTTATGGTTTCTATAGCTGTGTTGTCATAATGATGTATTAAGAGGTGGATTGATTCGGGTGGGACACCACTTAAGGCCTAAGTACGAAATGCATGGGCCGCCCCTAGTAAACGTTTTTTTTTTTTTTTTTTTTTTTCTCAAGAGATTCATTTTGGGAATCAACAGTTTGTTCTATGGCAACTTTAGGCTACTATCGTAACCCCAGTTTTCTGATAACATGAAAGGAGGTATCTCACTATGGGAAAGCCCCAGGTGTGACCGATTGTGGAAACACCAATGTCACCACATCTGCAAATCATGGCAGACCAATAGCTGCAGCGATCAGGGAGTCCTGCCTCCATGTATATAAACGTGTGGGATAGGCAAGGACGGCAATACTGTGAGATAACTCACTTCATGTTATCGGAGAACCAGGTTTATGAAAGTCACCTAAAGTTCTCTTTCTAACACTTGTTTAGTATCTCACTATGGGATATAGCCATCTCCCTTATTGCCGATATGCTAATATAGCAGACTACGATAAACCTGATCTGACCAAAAAAAGCTCAGGCTCAGAAGTTAAGACAGATCAGCATTGCACAAAGAACTGGATTACCCATGCAATCAGTGAGCAGCCTTTTCACTATCTCCCAAAACTGAATGGGCAAGCAAAGGTCCTGTAATGAACAGGTGCCGATCAGCTAGCCTTCACACAAATTTCCTGAATAGAAATGCCTTTGAAAAGTGCCCAAGACATAGCCAAACCCCTGGTAGAGTGAGCTCGTAACTCCTCAGGGGGCACCATTTTCGTGTTACTGTAACATGATCGCCTCCACAACCCAGTGCCAGAGGCGCTACCACGAGACTGGCTTTCACAGGAAGCAATCGGCCCATAAAACAAAAAGCTGTTTGCTTTTGTGCAGTACTCTGGTGCTTTGTACAAACACCTGTAGAGCACGTTCCAGATAAGAGCATTGTAGTCTGGACCTGAGAAAGGTGGCAGATAGAAAGCCGCAAGATCCCCGGATTGACAGGGCCCAGAGTGGTCGAATATTTTAAGCAAGAATGGTGTGCAGTTCACTCAATCTTTTTGCCGTAATAACAGCAAGGAACGGGGCAGCACCAAAAGGATGCTCTCCACAGGCTCAAATAGGTCTCTCAAGAGCACGTTCAGGACCATGGACAGATCACAGGGCGGGACTAGCGTTCTCGATACTGGGTGGAGCTACCATGCTCCTTTCATAAATCCACTAACGAGTGGATGATGGCCCACAGTACCCGAGCACTGCCCTTATCCAGGAGGTCTTGCAAGAACCATAATATGTCCAAAACTTACCATAAGTGAGGGACGACATTTATTTCTGCACACCATGCCTCGAATACTCCTTATTTGAGACTTTATACTCAGCATGTAGACACAGCTCTTGTGCTCTGGATTCTGGTCTCAATGACCCTAAGGGTAAAACAATCACGTTTAAATTTGCCCTCCATGGGCCAGGCTCAGAGAGACAATCTCTGTGGGGAGGGGTAGAATATTTCAACTCGTGCCTGGGAAAGAAGATCTATATGTGCTGGTAGTGTCCATTGTTGGTTGTAAAGCAGCTGAAAATCTTCACTACCCAAGTCTCCCTGTTCAATAAGGTGCTATTAGAATCATCATATAGCAGTGTTCCGAACCCTCCATAACATCTGACTGATTAGGCTTAATGGGGAAACATGTATAGCAACACGTCTGGCAATTCATGGGCTAGAGAATCAACACCCAATGGTGCACTGTTGCCCGCTGGGGAGAAAAACAGGGGGCATCGCTTGTCTTTATGCGATGTGAATAGATCTATGGAAGCTTGACCGAATCTCTGCCAGATCATCAAAACCACCTAGGGATAAAATCTCCACTCCCCATGTAGTGGGGTCCCTCTGGATAAAAGGTCCGCTCCCCTGTCCCCTGGCCTGGATGCAACTGAGAAATTTTTATTTGTGATGAGATACATGTGAACTTGTGGTCTTTCTCCCTTGGAACAAAACCTGTGTGTGGAGAGAGAGACAGGTTTTTTCTCCTTTTCCCTACAGGAGGGAGATGAGGGACATTCACAGGTGATGGGACAGAAACTCTGAGTGCTGTCTCCAAACCCTCTTTGAAGCTGAACTGAAGGTTTAGGTAGACCACCTGTTCTTGATAATTTGGGGGTCATCTGAATGGTGTTTAGTTGCTGCAGCTGCGTATAGGATGGTTTCGAGTTTGGTTTCATGAACCCAAGTTTTGTCTGCACAGCCGCACCTGCTGGATCAGGATGGGAAGGCTGATATTCAGACTAGTCTTCTTTTCCTAAGGGTCTGAAATTCAGTCGGATAATAAGGCAAAGCTGTTGGCTTTCTGGGGAGGCAAGCCTCTAATGCCTCTACTTCCCTCTTTTGCAGTGCGCAATGCTGCCTCATAGCTGTAACAGTAGCCCTAAACAGAGCTTTTGTATCGTTTATGAATTTTTGGAAAGTTTGGACAAGCCCAGCCACAGCAATCTCTCAACCATCACCGCTAAGCCCATGCTGCATTCGCAGCTTTAAAAGGCTCTGCGGGATGAACACAGATTTAAGTCTGTGGTATCGCATATCTTCTCCCAGAAAACTGGGTTGGGAAAACCAGAGTCCAGTTGACGACCCATTTCCTATAGAAGTTTGGCTAGATATGCAGTAAGGAGAGACGTCACGTTCAAAGCGCATACTGCCAGAGCAAAAGATTTGTAAATCTTCTGAAAAACAGATGCGGTAAAGCATTCTGTCTTCCCAGAAAGTGAGGAAAATGGAAGGTGAGGAAAAGTAAGGCTTTAGGAAAGTCTGACCATGAAGGATCTGCCATTTCTAAATTCTCCATTTCCTGTATGTCCAGCGTAAGAAGCCCTTAATGGGAACTCTATTTAAGAAACCTCCTCATCTTACTCACGAAGGTGAGGACGGCTAGAATGAATTGTCTAACTGGTGGGAGAGACTTTTTCTGTCATAGAGGTCTCTATCAGCATCTTTTCTTGCTGATTGGTGAGGCCAGATGATAGACAACTTTAGCAGGTCCACGTCCCCCTGTACAGGGGAGGGTGAGCTCTCAAAGCAGCTTTGCATATATGGAATGGAAGAAACCTTAAAAGGAACCCATCCTCATCTGGGTCAAACCAAATGTCCATTCATTATACAGTAGTTCTATCATTGATAACCTCATCAACTCTCCATTGACAGACACGTGAAGGCAAAGTTGTTCATGGCAAATGGAGGTCAAGTGAATTGTAACAATATTAATTAAAGTTTAAATCCATCTTTATGGTTCTTAAGTTTAACCCTCTATATTAACCTGATGTATCTTTAGGCTGGTAATGTGGAGCCATCTTTAGCAGCAGTAATTGATCTTCAAATGAAGAGACCTCCACCCAAACAAATCGATGTTTTATTTTTAATGAATCTTTCAGATTCAAGATTTGTTCATGTACTCATTTATATTTCTTATTGATGTAAATCTCACCCATGTGGCCTCTTTGGCAGCTGTAAGGAACCCTGTGATTGGTTGGGGCAAAAAAAAAAACATTACTACTACAAAACTATTACTGAACGAGACATGGTGTTGTCTGTACCAATTCCGAACCAACTGCGATTAGTGGATCCTGTCAAGAACATTCAGATGGTTTGGGATCTTATTCTTACTAGACGTCTGAAATCTGCTTTTCCCCAATTACAGACCTTTTATTAGCAAGCGCAAGCGCAAGTGTTTGTGTTTGTTTTTCAATTTCGGACTTTGTTTGAATTTCTAAAATTTGGCTGCTTTTTTTTCCCCCTCTCCAAACATCTGACCATATGGAACCGCAGTATGAGGTTCGACAGATATTAAAGATAATTGGTTAAATGAACTGAGCCCCCTGTTAATTAGTTCCTCCTTGTTTATTTGCTTAAATACATTAAATGCAAAGTCGGCGATTTCAAGATGCAAATGTAATGGCAAGGTGAATATTCAGTGATGGTTAACTACCTGCTTTGATTTGATTATGATCAGTTAGAACACAATAAACTTTGGCTTGAAATAAACTACACGGTGCAAAAACTAAACAATATCCTTCAAATCTTTGAAAATAGGCAAAATCCACAAAAAATGTGTAATAATTCTTTAACATTTACCTTGACAAAAAAAAAAACACACAATATCTTCAAAATAGAATAAAAAAAAGTTCAAGGTTTTAGTAAAATATGAATTAAAATAAATACACTATATGGATTCAAATATCAAGACACCTGCCTTTTCCAGCCATATGTGGTTCTGTCCCAAATTGTTACCACAAAGTTGGAGGCACACAATTGTATCGGATGTAATTGGATCCTGTAGAATAAACGTTTCCCTTCACTTCAGATAATAGACCTAAACCTGTTCCAGAATGTCAATGCCCCTGTGCACAAAATGAGCTTCATGAACATGTGGTTTACATGGGATGGAGTGGAAGATCTTGAGTGGTCCTGACTTCAACCCTATTGAACACCTTTGGGATGAATTGGATTGCTGACTACAGCCCAGGCCTCCTCACCTACATCAGTGTCTGACTATACTAAAATCCTTAGGGCTGAATGATCACAATTCTTCACAAACACACTCCAAAACTTAATGGAGAGTGGAGGTTATTCTAACAGCAAATAGGGACTGAATGTGGAACGGTATGCTTAAAAGAATCTTATGGTCAGGTGTCCACAAACTTTTTTCCATATAGTGTATAGTGAATATACATGCAATATCGTTACTTGGTTAAACAATTTTGCGTGTATATCGCGCATATGTTTTTAAGTGTAACCTCTGCATAGTCCTTAAAAGCTCAGAAAATGTGTCCAAAGTCAATGTGCACACTTTTAGTATCCTCATTACATTGCGTGCAACGCAAAAATGCAACCTATAGGTCATCCTTTTGCATCTAATCCGCTGTCAATCCCAAAAAAAACTTTTAAATAGGACGAACTTGAAGGATGGGATGTGGTGTGCCGTGCCGTGCTGTTACTCACAGATGTAGTAATACTCGTGGCCTACGTGGAATTCATAGCCGAGCGAGAAGGCGCTGTAGCGCTGAAACTTCTCCGAGAACTTGATGGGCGCGTGCGGCGCGTGCGGTCGGTTGCACTCCCAGCGCTTGAAGCCGAGCTGAGGGTCGCACGTGCGGTAGCCACGGTAACTCACCATGTAGAGCACGTACTGCTCGGCAACGCCCCGCTGGCTCACGTTGTAGTGAGGACAGTAGATGTCCAGGTAATCATTCACATTCACCTTCAGCGTGTAGCCCTCCCTCCGCAGGCTAGAGAGAGAGAGAGAGAGAGAGAGAGAGAGAGAGAGAATAGAGACAGGTTAATTATCATGGTTCTGTTCAGCGCAGGTCATTTTGACACGCAGGCCAGCAAGGTGAAATCGAAGTGTTTTAGAAATAAACGGGGTCTTTCTAAATATTACAACAATTTTAAGCCGCTTTCACATTTCTGACATTTAGACTCCTCCTGGCACACAGCCCCATTCATAATAATTCAATTAATGCACTATTTTTACAAAGATTTTGAACATCCCATTCCACGTTTAGTCCTCATATGTGGTTATTGTAACCATCCATTCTTCTGGGAACTAGATTTTGGATTGTGCTTGTGAAGGTATTTGATTATTCAGCCACAAGGGTGTTAGTAAAGTCAGGTACTGATGTAGGTGAGGTGAGGAGGTGAGGAGGTGAGGTCAGCGCTCTAATTCGTCCCAAAGGTATTTAATAGGGTTGAGGTCAGACCATGTAAACCATGTCTTAATGGAGCTAGAGTTGTGCACAGGGGCACTGTCATTCTAGAACAGGTTCGAGTTTCTTAGTTGAAGTGAAGGAAAAAAGTAACGCTACCACATCCTATACAACTGTGTTGCCTCCAACGTTGTGGTCAGAAATTGTAGAAGAAGCACGTACAGCTGGAAATGTCAGGTGTCCCAATACAAAAATGGATTTGGCCGGAAAAAGATTACAGCTGATTTTACTCTCTCTTTCTTTAACACACACACACGCACACACACACACACACACACTGTCTACTGTTCGCTTGGCTCTTCTCGGAATGATCAGCTGACTCAGAAGAAAGCGTCTCGCTGCCAAATAAACACCTACGTCTTCCACCTGCCAAATTCTGCTCAGCATCGGCAATTCAGAAGCGGCCATTAAAAAAGCATCTGAATTATTGATACGCGCTAATGCAATTAAGAATCGTCACGTGTTAGCGATCAGCGGCGCGAAAACATCGCCGCGATCGATCCCCGCTCTATAGAGAAACAACATAAATCACGACGCGAAACACATTACAGCCGAAAGGGCGTAATGATTCATTAAGCCGAATCGCTGAATCAATCATCATTTCTTGCAGTCGGACGAGATCGATCCTCTAATCGCAAAATCACTTCGAATCACACTAGCGAACGTGCCGATTCTATCACGCCTGGGCATAAACAGGGCTTATTGTGTGTGGGGTTTTTTTTTATGTTTATATATATCAAATGTACTGGGGACAACATGTTTACTTGAACTAGACAGGCTGGATGAGCAATCTGTCCTAATCTAGCATGTCCACCAACACGCAAACTCAGGGACGCCTAAACACCCTCCGTTTCAAATGCCAAGTGGTAAATTGAGAACTCGTTCTTGCTTGTCTAATGCTCTGCTTTGTTCCAATAAGCATTGCCTAATTTCAGCGACGGCTCATTGCTTTTAACAAACTTCATTCGTTTGCACTGACCATCAACAAACTAATGTATTTGAGAAGAAAAAAAAAAGAGAATTAATAAATCTCTGCGTTTGACACTACTTACTATAACTCAATTTGCGACTACTGTATAATAATCTCCACTCTTCTGGGAAGACGTTCTGCTAGATTTTTCTGAGTGTGCTCGTGGAGGTTCGTGAGCGTTCGTATAAACCGCATAAGGGTGGAGAAATCAGGTGTCCCGATACTTTTGCCCATATAGTGTATGTGCTGTTGGTATTATCATATACATATAAATATATACAGTAAAAGCATATACCGCGTTTGAATGAATATACGCCATCATGGATCTTCTGTGGATGTATGTGGATCATCTGTGCACAAAGCAAGCTCAATGAAATAATGGTGCTGGATATGGAAGCCCTTGAGTGCTGCTGACTGCACCCTGGTATTGAATGACCACACATTTTCCTTTCAAATCTGATTCTCCCCAGAACAATGGAGGGTATCATAAGAGTAAATTGCGACCAAATATGGTATTGGATGTTCAAATCTTGGTTGAGGTGTCCACAAACTTTTGTCCATATAGTGTCACTTTTGCACCACCGTGCCACAGTGATATACGTAACGGCGTCGAAATACAAGACGCTACTAACCGAACTTAAACGTTGTGCTGCGTTTGAAAGTGAACTAAAGTAGTGTTTTGAAAGCAGGTAAGATGCACCACAGGCCGTCGCATCTCGTTATTTTTTTTCTCGTCCAGACGTCTCGGAAAACCGCAGGTGTGCGTTATTTCATTTGTTAGACGTATCGCAGTGAATCAGCGTCTTGTGCGTGACAGGCGAGCGGCGACAGGGCGGCCGGCTCTCTTTAGCTCACCCCTTGTAGTAGCTCCGGCGTAGGCGAGCAAAGGGTTAAGCTGCATCTAGGGGGCTTCGTTTTCTCTTTTACAGAGCAAAAAAATGATATTGGAGCAAATGAGAGCTCCTGGCCAAAACCAAAAATGGCAGTCGAATGGAATCAGCGAGCGTTGTAATTGTGTAAAAAACAAAACAAAAACAAAAAAAACAGCGGCCAAATTATATTTAAGGCAAGCGGTTACGCTCCTGCTAGAGCTCTGTAACCATGGCTGAACCGAGACCAAATGCTTTTTTAACTGCTAATGTCATTCACATGAGACATAAATTGCACACACACACACACACACACACACACATTTAACACGCATCTAACACATTTAGCGATCATCATCGTTCCCCTGCCAGTTGCTTTGAGGTGAGATGAGGACGAAAAAGGACGTTTTTGCATAATGATGTGTGCGTGTGTGTGTGTGTCTCTCTCTCTCTCTCTCTCTCTCTCTCTCTCTCTCTCTCTCTCTCTCTCTCTCTCTGTGTGTGTGTGTGTGTGTGTAAGCGAGAGAGAGGGAAAGAGAGAGCAAAAGATAGAGAATTACTGGCCATCTGTGAAGTGTCTGGATCTCGTCTGGATGGTCTGGCTATCATTTCAGGATAAGGTGTTCAGATGGCTGGCAATGAGGTGCTGAACAAACGGGAGGGATATTTTTCTTTTTCTTTTTTTTTTTTTACAGGCACCATGGCACGGTGTGTATCTCCAGAGCAGGAGTTGAACGCACCCTCTGTCATCTCCTCCTCCATGCTCATCCATCACAGGAACGACAGACAGGGCAGGGAGCCAAACATCAATAACTTCATCCCTCCGCGTTCTCGTATCGTACACAGCCGGGTCTGAGAGCTGCCAGGACTTTCTTAGATAGGAAGCGTGTGTGCTAATGTGTGCACGGATGTGTGTATATAAATACACATATACCATATGCATATGTGTGTGTATATATATGCTTGTGTGCATTGTATGCATTAGTGTGGTGTAATACCAAAGCTCCACCAGCAGGGGACAGTATAAAGATGTTTAATATCTGTCTCTCTCGATTTTCAGTTCTAGGTCACTTCTCGTGGGACATTATTATTCAATTATTAAATGAAAATCGAAATTGTGGTCTGTCTTTTTCTTTCTTTCTTTCTTTCTTTCTTTCTTTCTTTCTTTCTTTCTATTCATTTATCTAACACTTAGCTCCTCTACAGATCTATTACTCACTCTCATATCATTTCTGTCTTTCTCTCCTTCTCCCTCTCTCTCTCTCTCCCCCTCGCTCTCTCTGTGGCTGTTGCACTCAGGTCTCTTTTTATTAAACACACACACAAACACACACACACACACACACACACACACACACACACAGGGAGACAGCGGAGTAACAGATTATTCACCTGTAGTAGTCAGTATGCTTCCTGCATAGCCACGCCCATTTTCAGGTCAACGGAGAACTCCCAGCACCCCCACACAGATTACAGACATAGCTGCCGTAGACCACAACTCCCAAATCTCACTCACTCACTCACACACAAACACTCACACACACACAAACACTCACACACACACACACACATACACACACCCAAAAGCTCACAATCACCCAGCTTCTAATAAGACACACCTGTTCTTAATTATACACACACACACTCGCGCATTCACACGTTTATTCACAGATTTAATGCAACATATCAATGATGTTCATATTACTCTCTCTACCATCCTTGTCCTCTTCTGAGCTTTTCTACAAATGGTTGTCGTGGGTGCGGGTTTTCATTCCAACCTATCAGGGGCCACACCCGATAGTCATTGAAAATAAACAGCATTCGTTTTTGAACAGGTAGAATGTGGCGTGGACTCGCTTGGTCGGAATAAAAACCTGAACCCACACTGTCACTTTGTGGTAAAGATTAGACTGCCCTGAGTTACGGTTTCTCCTCTCTGGATACCCCTATAAACGGTATGTTGTATGATTGCGTCATGGCACCGTTTCCCTTTCAGAAACATGTTGTTTTTCTTTGTTAATCCTTGCTTTGAAATCAACTTTATATGTATGAGGTGGAGTGGCGGGTCATGCATTTGGTACCTGAGCCTTCAGTGGGGACCCTACACTATCACGTCGCAGTTATATAAACCATCAATACTATAAAAGTGGCATTACAGAGAGAGAGACAGTTCGCATATGGAGGGTGGAAACCATTTTACTAAAGCAATAAGGTCCAAACCTTTACACTACAACCGCAACTGTGCCACCTACATCATCTGGAGCAATTCAGAATCAATATTTGTCTAATAACATGACAAAAACATACACATTTTTATAAAATACTTCCTACTCACCATATATGCATACTCATAACATTTGCACCGCTCCTCAGAGGCTGTAAGCCAGTGGTGCTGCTCGTATTTACTGGTCAGGAATTGGAGAACAAACCCTTTCCCAGGCTGAGACAAGCTAGCTAGCTTCAGGGTTGGGGCGACCTCCTCACTATGTTCATTTTCTTGAAAATCGATTTTAAAGTATGCCAAAAAAACAAATCAATTTCTATTCCTCCATAGGCATAAAAAAAGTCTAACTCGGATGTATTAATGTGTGCAGAGCTACACACGTGTTTTGCCAGTTGAACTAAGCTGTAACAGTTTTTCTCTGACCAACCAATCAAAGGAGGGAAAAAGGCTAAATCAGCCACAGAGAAGTTTAACATGGCGTACGTTTAACATACGGCGATGCTGCAATAAGTCATCCGAGGTGTTTGAGTGGCAAGTGTGCGTCAAGAGCGAAAGAACATCACTGGAATATGATGAGAGATCGGCAAGACCTTTACATTTTGCAAGTTCTCCCACTTAGAAATCATGGAGAGGTCTGAAATTGTCATCGTAGGTGCATGTCCACTGTGAGAGACATAATCTGAAAAAATAAATCCAAAAATCCCAATGTATGATTTTTTAACTATTTATTTGTATGATACAGCTGCAAATAAGTATTTGAACACCTGAGAAAGTCAATGCTAATATTTGGTACAGTAGCCTTTGTTTGCAATTACTGAGGTCAAACGTTTCCTGTAGTTTTTCACCAGGTTTGCACACACTGCAGGAGGGATTTTGGCCCACTCCTCCACACAGATCTTCTCTAGAGTTTGAGCTTCCTCCAAAGATTCTCTATTAGGTTTAGGTCTGGAGACTGGCTAGGCCACGACAGAACCTTGATATGCTTCTTACAGAGCCACTCCTTGGTTATCCTGGCTGTGTGCTTCAGGTCATTGTCATGTTGGAAGACCCAGCCTCGACCCATCTTCAATGCTCTAACTGAGGAAAGGAGGTTGTTCCCCAAAATCTCGCAATACATGGCCCCGGTCATCCTCTCCTTAATACAGTGCAGTCGCCCTGTCCCATGTGCAGAAAAACACCCCCAAAGCATGATGCTACCACCCCCATGCTTCACAGTAGGGATGGTGTTCTTGGGATGGTACTCATCATTCTTCTTCCTCCAAACACGTTTAGTGAAGTTATGACCCAAAAGTTCTATTTTGGTCTCATCTGACCACATGACTTTCTCCCATGACTCCTCTGGATCATCCAAATGGTCATTGGCAAACTTAAGACGTGCCTGGACATGTGCTGGTTTAAGCAGGGGAACCTTCCGTGCCATGCATGATTTCAAACCATGACGTCTTAGTGTATTACCAACAGTAACCTTGGAAACGGTGGTCCCAGCTCTTTTCAGGTCATTGACCAGCTCCTCCCGTGTAGTTCTGGGCTGATTTCTCACCTTCCTTAGGATCATTGAGACCCCACGAGGTGAGATCTTGCATGAAGCCCTAGTCCAACAGGATTGCTCCAACAGTGGACCCTTTTTCACCAAGCTGCTTGGCAATTTCCCCGTAGCCCTTTTCAGCCTTGTGGAGGTGTACAATTTTGTCTCTAGTGTCTTTGGACAGCTCTTTGGTCTTGGCCATGTTAGTAGTTGGATTCTTACTGATTGTATGGGGTGGACAGGTGTCTTTATGCAGCTAACGACCTCAAACAGGTGCATCTAATTTAGGATAATAAATGTAGTGGAGGTGGACATTTTAAAGGCAGACTAACAGGTCTTTGAGGGTCAGAATTCTAGCTGATAGACAGGTGTTCAAATACTTATTTGCAGCTGTATCATACAAATAAATAGTAAAAAAATCATA
>MU551646.1:4713230-4714834 GCA_024362625.1 Silurus asotus | reverse complement strand
TATATATATATATATATATATATATATAGTAATATATAGCACAATCCCTTTAATTTTAGTTTTTTTCTTTCTTTCATTCTTAGTATTATTTTATTTATAGAATTATTAAAATGTTGTTACTTTACTAAATAAAATACTAAATAACTAAATAAAGAATTGAAAAGGACCAAACAAGGGTTTTTAATTATCATATATATGAAACATTAAATTAAAGGGAAAAGATAGGATCTTGGTTATTAGGTTTTTGCCCTGCAACCGTCTCCAGAGTTAATAGAGAATGGTGTGAAAGACAAAAAACATCCAGGTGGCAGTTATGTGTACAGGAGTGGAATGTGGATATTGTCTCCTGCTCACCTGATGTGGATTTCTCTTCAAGGATTTAAGATTGGGCAGATCAGACCTCCTTTTCTTCTCACAATGGCTATAAAGAGTTATTTCGAGTTATCTGAGTCTTTCTTGTGAGCAAATCAGCAAAGCTATTGTTCTGGACCAGCGTCCAAAGAATACGTTTTCATTAGAAAGTGCATATTTTTCTCTTTGTTTTGGCCTTCTGTCCACACTGAGACAGTGTTTACAGTCAATGAAAACAGACGAAAAAGAGTCGATAAACGTAACAAACTTTGTTTTTGCGTCGCAGAGTGGACTGTGAAAACGGAGGCTTGTGAAAAACAATGGCGCATTTTTAATCGCGTGACGTTGCCTTTCCTCGTCAGTGCCCTGACGTTTCAAAGAGAGACAGAATGCAGGTTGAACCATCTTGTGTTCTACTCAATCCCAGCAATAGGGACGTGAGAACTTTTAGATGATTCAGCGTGAATGACTTTAAAAGATTAAAACACCATTTTCAAATTTATCCGTATTAGTGTAGACGTAGCCTTTAAAAAAATCTGTATGGAAATATTTGACCAGAGTGTGTGATGGATGCCAATGAACTTGCTGTTCTGATGCACCATTAATGACTGAATGGATATTTGCATAAATGAGCCTGTGAAATGTACATATGTTCCTATTAAAGTGGCCAGTGCTTGTATGTCCTACAAAAAAGCATATAATAAATAATAAATCTGCTTTAATAACCGGTTTGAAATGTAAGTAGATACAAAGACTTAGCAAACGGTGTGATATTGAGTCGAGAGATATTTCACAGACGTTGTGCGCACTGTAATTGATTGTGTATGAAAAAGGCGTTCTCGTGACGATCCTCGTTCTGTGTAATCGCGAGTTTTCCGCCGTGGAGCTTCGCTTTCGGCGAAGACCGGCTTTGACTCCAGCCAATCGTTCTGATCGTTTTTTTCAAATCGTATTTTGCATCTCAAGAATCAGACATGGAGCCTCAGACAACATGATAACAACCGGGAATAATGAAATGTAACTGTAATAATAAAAAACGCAGTGTGTGTAAGTCTAAGAGAGAGAGAGAATGTAACATGAGATTTTGTTCTATGTATATGCCCAGTAGAGGGAAGCAATTATAGAGCTGAGTGATACTTCATTATATTCATTAAAAGGGTTTTTTTTTGTTTTGGAGGTTTCCTGTCTAAGTAAAAGGGTGTTGGTAAAGTCAGCTACTGATGATGGGTGAGGAAGCCTGGAGCCAGCTCTTA
>MU551646.1:4700730-4708230 GCA_024362625.1 Silurus asotus | reverse complement strand
TGTCTCCTGCTGGTAGTGAAAAAAAGAAGAGGAAAGCCATCAGTTTAGTGCCAAGAAATGAAAATTATACATCAGCATGAAGCAGGAAAGGCTGTCACAGTCATAGCACAATCTACGACTTACGATATGTTTGACTTACGATGGGGTCGTCCGAACGTATCTCTATCGCAAGTAGAGGAATACCTGTATAAGTTGCTTTGGAAAAAGAATGTCTGACAAAATGCCATAACCGTAAAAAAAAAAAAAAAAAAAACTTTCTTAGATACATCTTTCATTTATTCCTCCACACTTAAGCTTTATGACCATGGCAAAACTTTAAGGTCAAATCCCAAACGGCGTTGTTTTTTTTTTTTAGCCCATATGTAGGGTGTAGATGTAATCATTAAAGCGAGTACCATGTGTTGCACTATATGCATGATAAATCGCAAATTGAAACTCCTCGTCCCATTGTTTTATTTCAAGGTCGCCTGACGCTGTCTCTCTATTTTCGTTCAGTGTTTCTTGCCAGTTGCCAGAACTGCAGGCCAACCTGGCTCACTGTGTCCCATGCTCACTAGCATGACAAGTCCGTCTAATTAGACCTTCCCAACAACAGTGGTCTGACGAACAGAATTACGGGGCTCTCTTAGCTGAGAAAGATCGTGCAATCATGCCTTCAAACTGTCCGAAATGAGCTAGAAACCGACAATCCTCATGATACCTTCCCAGTGAGACCGGGGTAATAAAAATGAATGAAAGTATGAGATATGTTCATTATTACAGCATTAATCCGTCCGGACGTAGTTGGAGATATTTCGCCAGGAAACGTTTCTGACTCCGACCTCTTCTCTGTATTCCGCTGGTTTGCTTTGCCACGATTGAAGACGCATTACAGTGTTGCTCTTTTTTTTTTTTCCCTTTTTCTGTTTCTTTTTTTTTTTTATTTGAGTGCGTCACCTGAAAGTAAAGCATTTCAAAATGTCTGAAGGTGCATGCAGTTCAATGGACTGTATAAATATTAATGAGGCCACTGCTGAGCCTCCAAAACCCTTTGATAACGTTTAACGGCAGAAAACCAAGAATTATATAAAATCAACTTTGAGTCAATTTTAAAGAGAAATTAAATATTAAGTTATGATATTACTATGCAGGGTTTGTTTTCCGCTCGTCCCCCCAAACCCCTGCCGTTTTTTATCTCTGTCCAGGAAGTTTGATTCTCCACTCAAACCCTCTTTACTATTCCAGATACACGGCCAGTAACACATAAAGAGATAATTTGTCAAGCCAACAGATAAATAGTCCGTTGACTGCTTCTCATCGTTCCGGCAGGGTCGTGGCTGGACGCATTCGCATGCGCCCCTGCGATTTGTCTTTCTTTCTGTCTGTTTCTCGGAAAAGCCTCTGAGGATGTAATCTGTTTTCCCTTCTTCGTCGTCCTGCCTCCGTGATGCTCGTTCGAGTGTGTGTGGAGAACACAGCACCCCGCTGGGCAGTAAAGACGAGCGCCATGTGAGCGTTATTGCCCGTGTTTTTTATGTGTTTGACGATAGCCGGAGAACGACTTTCATTACTTCCGTTTTTATTACCATTGTTCATTTCCTCCGACGATTTCGAACGCGCGACCCTGAAACTGCCGCTGAGATAGGGCCCTCTTAAGCACCTATTAGACGACGTTTTGATGATGCATTCGGCAGTACGCGTAATGGTAACTAATGCCGCTCCTATCAATAATGAACTGAAAGAGGGGGAGAAAGAAAAAGGGAAAATATACAACATAGCTAGCATCACCACGTATTTGCTGCCTAGTGCTTCGTGGTTATTTTTTCCCCCTTTGCTCTTTTTGTTTGTCTCTTTCTCGTCCTGTTTAGCCGGCAACTTTTAGTCGCACCAATTATCTTGAGCTCTAAGGACCACCGCACTACAAATGAATTACAGAGAGAAAGGTTGAGCTGTATGTTCCATTTTTCAAGCCTTTGGCAACAGAACAGGCTTTGTGTCATGAATTAAAATCAAGCTGGCACCTACAGGGGGGGGTGTGCGTGTGCTTTATGGGGACAGATGATTAAAGACAGATAGATAGATGGATGCAGTGGAACAAAATGGAGGCGGAGCACTGAGGCATGAAGCAATTCCATTAAAATTCCACTACAATATTCATAAATTGTTCGAATTGTATTTCACGTATTCACATTTGCATTTGGAGAGGAACACCATTCCTTCTTGTTTGTTTTGTAGTTTGTTACATTTCGTCCACAAATGCAACCAAATGTCATGCTTTTATTTATAAAAGATTTACGCATGGTCAAATTATTTTCTTCGCATATCCCACCTTGTTCAGAACCTGTGCACAGCTATGAGTCAGCTATGATACAGCGCCCCCTGGAGCAGAGAGGGTTAAGGGGCCTCGCTCAAGGAACAAAGAGTGGCAGCTTGACAATACCGGGGCTTGAACCCCCAACCTGTCGATCAGTATCTCAACACCTTAACTACTGAGCTACCAATCCTGTTATATATAAAAGTACAGGCAATGGACAAATTTGATGGTACACCTCCAGGTAAAAAACAGAAACCCCTAATTTAACAAATTATACAAATATACAAACAAATATATTCGAGATGTGCATCTCTATAACTGAGGCCGATGCGATATGCATTTTGATGCACAGCCAACAGTACGATACATTAAAGCTACATTCAGGATTCATCCCTATTACGATGTTGAGCAATTTGATTCCGATTTGATCCACTTCCCTACTGCCTTTTGACTTCTTTGTAGTGCTCTGTCTCCAGGAAGTTACAGCTCTACCTCTGCCGTGTTAATCTGTAGTCTATGTGACTCTCAGGACGCGCCTTTGCTATTAATCTGTTGTCCGCAAACTTTAGTTCGTAGAGTGTGTTCTAAATGGCTTACAGGAACCTTTCCTCAGAATAACTTTCTTTGAAATTGGGTACGCTTGAAATTATTTCATATTCTTAATATTTAAAAGTACATTTAATATTTATGCTTATTGATTCAAGAGCTTACGTACAGGAAACACCATACGATGAAATACTTATTTACAAAATGACAAACATTGAAAGAGGGAAAAAATGGATATGAATAAAGGAAGTTGTAGCTCGTTGTAAAAGGAAGTGGGAGCTGAGACGATATGACCAAGCCACCACCGTCTTGGCACTGTTGGGCCCTTCAGAAAGGCCCTTAAAAAATACATAGTCATGCGACAGTGCGACTTCACCCTCAAGCGAACTACTACTTAGCGCAAAGTAGAGTTTGGTTTAGTAGTAGTCCATGATGTTATTCACATTTGTAAAGAGGTGTGTGTGGGTGCGCAAAGTTCTTCAGAGGTAGACTCGATAGTCTATGATGTTTTTTTTTACTTATTTGCATTGTGAATGCGTGTGTAGGAAGGGTGGGAGTGTGTTTGACACCACTCAGGACCACAGCGCTGTGAACTGGGTTTTAATGCATTCCAGTAATTACATTTTATATGTTTCTGTACATTTTTCATAAAAGTGGAAGCTCTGTGTAGAAGCGAAGAAAACAATGAGACGTTGCCAATATCGTTGAATAACTATCTACTAGAAATGTAGAATATCTGCTTGGTGCTTATTGCCATAGATAGATCACTTTATTGATCTCAGAGGACATTCACATACTGTGTTATATACACAATATTGACAGAAGTATTGGGATACCTGACTTTTCCAGCCATATGTGGTTTTTCCACAAATTGATACCGCAAAGTTGAAGGCACACGACTGTATAGGACGTCTTTGGATGTGGCATCATTACAATTTCCTTTAACTTGAACAAGGAGACCTAAACCTGTTCCAGCATGACATTTCCCTTGTGCCAAATTTCCAACCATGAAGATATGCTTTATGTGGGTTGGAGTGAAAGATCTTGAGTGGTCTACAATAGAGATCTGACCTTAACCCTATTGAACACCTTTGGGATGATTTGGAACACAGACTGCACCCCAGGCCTCCTCATCTCACCTACATTAATACCTGACTTTATTTTTTTTCCCCCACACATCTCCACAAGCACACTTCAAAATCTATTGAAACATCTTCCCAGAGGAATGAAGGTTATTGGGATAACCTTCAGTCCATATTTCAATCCAAACTTTAGTCCATTTAGTGTATTTTTAGTATATTTTTGAAATTGTTGTCAAATAAGAAATGGAATAAAGGAGAGAAAAAAAAAAGGAAAGAGTGAAGTGTGTAAACAATTAAAGCAAACAGAGCAGC
The DNA here is from genome assembly GCA_024362625.1 of Silurus asotus. Classification (NCBI taxonomy): domain Eukaryota; kingdom Metazoa; phylum Chordata; class Actinopteri; order Siluriformes; family Siluridae; genus Silurus; species Silurus asotus. The sequence goes on along the minus strand of MU551646.1, from coordinate 4,703,997 downwards.
AACCGAGAGAATAACAGCATCTCCCATGGAGTCAGTTCTGCTTTAGTGTACCTGCGAGTTTGTTTATCGAACTGCAGACTCGACACTCGCTTGTGTGTTAACCTTTAACCTTTGTAGGAGTTATGACCAGACGTTTGCGCTCACACACATGCACAGGCACACAGAGATCACGGAGTATGTTTACAACCCTGGATATTGCTAGTTCGGAGGCTCTTATGGAGAATCAATAAAGCGGTTACGAGAGGAGGAGATTGGAGTAGTGTAATGGTCTAAAGTGCACATACTCAGAGGGCTTTCTGTGAGACCCACACACACACACACACCGACACACACACCTTCAACCGTCCATCGACTTTCTTCGACCACAGACGGCCTCGCTTTGCAAAGACTGCAGATTTGTTTATTGGTGCTACAACGGTTAGCAGATGAATCATTATTGCGTGGCTGTAAATGATGGGTGCGTGCTATAGTATGATACGGTCCAAACAAGCCAATCCGGACCGTTCTGCATTTCCAACCGCAAGCAACAAATTACCACGGGTTTGGCTCTGGTGGATGTGTAGCGACTCAACCCATGAACCAGTCAAAGTGTGAGTTTTTTTTTTTAGTAACATTCATATACTATATGGACAAAAGCTTGTGGACACCTAACTAAGATTTGTGTGTTCTTTTTTTTTACATTCAATTCCACACATAGTCCCTATTTACTGGTATAGTTAACCTCCACTCTTCTCGGAAGATGTTTCCCTAGATTTTAGAGGGCACTTGTGGAGATTTGTGCTCATTTAAATACAAGAGGGTTAGTGAAGTCAGGTTCTGATGTAGGTGGCTTTAGGTAGGTGATGTAGGCCATTGGGATGAGGTCAGACTGTATAGAGGGCCACTCAAGATCTTCCTTTCCAACACATATCGTCATAGAGTTGCAGGAACAGGTTTGGGGCTCCTAGTTCAAAGAAAGGGAAAATGTCCATCCTCCACATTTTGTGGTAACAGTTTGAAGAAGAACCACATGTCACTGAGAAGTCAGCTCTCTATATATACAGCATACACACACACACACACACAGACACACACACACACACACACACATACACACACAGTGTATTTCCACAAGCATAACAAAAATTCTGATTCCTGATTGGTCAACATGACTTAAAAAAAAAAAAAAAAAACACTTCAATATGTTTCTTACACATAGTCATTGTAAATCTATTAAAAATTGAATATGACACTAAAAATTATCAATTGTTTTTTTTTACAGTTAAATTTGAAAATAATCAGTTTTAAGAATATTCTATCCAGAGAAAGCACCGGTTCAATATTCACGATGATACGGTTTTTCAAGCCCCCTGCTTAAATGGAACTCAATTTGAGCATGTTAACTGCTTTGTACAAAAAGGTCGGATTTTCCTCATGCCTAATGTCTTAAACTGAAGCGTGTGATCAGAAGACATTCGGATGGATTTGCTTTGAAAATGTCTTTTTCACAAGAGTGTGGAATCCGTGTCAACTCGAGCGCACGCTGTCAAGAAAGTAAGTCCTGGTACAATGCATATACCGCATCAGAAACAAGAAACAAGACATGAGGTTGCTTTGAAAATGACCCCTATATATATATATATATATATATATATATATAGATAGATATACTGTTTATTAGATTTTTTGTTGTAAGCCCTTTAGACCATACTATATAAACTTTCAAAAAAAGGACTGTTGAAAAAGCTTATAGATACATTTACTTGGGGAGAAACTCTTATCCAGCGTAACTTTTGAGCAGTTGAGGGTTAAGAGTCTCGCTCAAATCCCCAGCAGTGGCTGCTTTTCGGTGCTGGGATTTAAACTCGCTCGATCCAAAATCGAATGCTCAACCATGAAACTTGTTTCAGAATTTGTGATCAAGCACACGGGTACTCACGAGTTGGATTTCTGATTTTGACACTGGATGACACTGGAATAGCAGCGATTGCAATCCTGGAACTGTGGTTTTCTAAATCTGAAGCAAATTATGTACGATGTGGTTTAAGTAACGCGCTCAGATTAACGTGAGTTAGAGTGTTGTGTCTGTTGTGGCTATGATGGTACAAACTCGATGGGAAAAAAAATCGATGATCCAACGATTGGGATAACCTCCACTCTTCTGGGAAGATTTTCCACAAGATTTTGGAGTGTACATGTAGAGATTTGTCCCCGTGTGCTGTTAAACTTGTCTCCACAAGGACGTTAGCAAACCGTTAATCATACAGAGTCCTCTTTTATCAAAATTAAATGTCACAGCCTGTTCTAAAACAATTAGAATGAAGCTCCTGCAATTATATTCTTGCACCCCACCCACACACACATACACATGAGGTTATACTGTCACAGCAGCGTTTTTGCATACTTCACAAGTTAATGTCATAATCTCAGGACTGTGTGTGAGTGTGTGTGTGTGTGTGTGTGTGTGTGTGTGTGTGTGTGTGTGTGTGTGTTTGTGTGTGTGCCAACTCAGGGAAATGTAATCTGGATGAAGACATGAGTGTGTACCATAGTCTGTCTAGCCTGATGCATGTGTTTGCATTAACCTCCATGTCCTCTGTCCTCTCCCACAAGTCTCCTCTTACCTCCTTTTTGCGTGATGTGTGGAAACACGGCAAAGCGACGGCTAGAGAGACAGGAAGTGTTTGAAAGTGCGTGTCTTGTGTATGAACGATGAATATTTTATTTGGCGGTCACCCGTCTTTGTGCCGATCAAACACGCGCTGTAGAACGAGTTGTCTCGTTCGACTCCTCCTTTCTGCCCTTGAACACATTCTTTCCTCCACCGTTCTTTGTCTCTCTCTCTCTCCCTCTGTCAGTATCCTTCCATCTGGCTCGCTTTTTCTTTCTTCATTCTCTACGTGACGCCTCTCTCTCTCTCTCTCTTTCTTTCTCACTCCCTCTCTTCCGCTCGCTCCTATGTCCCTCGTTCTCTATCTATCTATCAGGGTTTCTCTTGTGACTGCTGGTGCAATGCCAAGTCAATATGCAGCTCCGGGTGGAGTTGACACCTGTCAATCGCTCGCTGTGTGTGTGTGTGTGTGTGTGTGTGTGTGTGTGTGTGTGTGTGTGTGTGTGTGCGGGCGTGTAAAAGTTAGACACTTGTTTACTTACTGCCCCTGCTCTCTCTTTTTATCTGTCTGCCGAATTTAAATACAATGTAACTAATGAAGCTTCAGGAACAACAATGCATTTACACACACACACACACACACACACACACACACACACACACACACACACACACAC
>MU551646.1:4644147-4699376 GCA_024362625.1 Silurus asotus | reverse complement strand
CCAATGGTGTTCAATAGGTCAGAGATCTATAACAGGCCACTCAAGATTTTCCACTGCAATGTAATGTAATTCTACATCCTATCAAATGGGGTACTTTATGGGGAAAAACCATATACGGCTACAACACTCAATTGTCCGGACACTGTTGTTTTATATATAATAACTTGTACTGCCCCCGAGTCCAATGGTGTTCAATAGGTCAGAGATCTATAACAGGCCACTCAAGATTTTCCACTGCAATGTAATGTAATTCTACATCCTATCAAATGGGGTACTTTATGGGGAAAAACCATATACGGCTACAACACTCAATTGTCCGGACACTGTTGTTTTATATATAATAACTTGTACTGCCCCCGAGCAGACATAAAAACACCCCCACCTGCTTCCAGGACCCCTAACATTCCCCTGATCTCTCACTTCACTGAACTTCTGTACAATGCATACAAAGTACCTTTAGGTTCCATAATGCAATGATTTTTTTCCCCTTTTCTGAAGTAGCGTTGAAGCGATATCTTTATTGCCGGCTTTGGTAACGTTTCATTCGAAAGTGCCCCTTTAATTCTACTTCCTCTGACCTTTAATCCCTGTGAGTGAAAGATGGTTGCGAGTAAGCCAAATGGAGGCCATCAAAACTTCCCATCAGTGTCAGAATGTCCTTGTGCGCACATTTGCTTTGAACAAGAAGAGTAAAAATAGCACACACACACACACACGCACACACACACACACACACACACACACACACCTGTATGCACAGTTTCTTCACCTTGCTCCTGGTTTTTTTCTCAACGGAGGAGAATAAAAGTTTATTATTGGTGACAGAGAAAGAGAGAGAGAGAGAGAGAGAGAGAGAGAGAGAGAGAGAGAGAGAGAGAGAGAGAGAGAGGGAAAGGGAGGTAAAGCAGTGATGGCTGTGAGAATTGTAAAGGCCAGAGTGCTGAAGAGTTGAAACTAAATCACATTCGTACGACAGATGAGCGAAAGACAGAAACGATAGAAAGGCAAGAAAGCTTTGCGTCTGGAGTTCGTCCTGCATTTTGCTTCTTCTTCTTTTCTTCTGTTTCACGCTCTCCACACTCGTTTTCCCCTCTTCTAATCGTGGTCCTATTTCCCCCTCACGCTCCTCTGCGCTCCATCATTTTTTCGATCCTCTCCTCGTAGCCATCTCTTCGCACCCCACCACTCTAGCTATCTCTTTCTTCTTGTATTTACCTGTCATTTACATATCTATATCTTTCAAATTATCTCCCCGTTTTGTCCTCCCTCGCTCCCGCCGACTCGGTGCTCCGCGAGCGGGCTGTATGTAAAATGCCTATTTTTTTTCCCTCTCTCTCTCTCTCTTTCCCTCTCTTCTGTGGGTTTCTCATTTCCCTCGTTCCTTATCGCCTTGCATTGACCCCTTCATCTCTCGCTCTCCCTGTGACACCCTGCAATGCTCCCTCATTTTCCCTCTATCTTTCTGTCTGTCCACAAACTTCCTCCCTCCCTCTCTCCCTCCCTCCCTTTATCATTTCCTACCTATAGCAGAATATTTTGATATTCAGACTAAATTTCCTTTTTTTTTTTATCTGCCTGGTTTGTCCCAAAACAACTCCCACCGGTCGCCAAGAATGGAGTCGCATGATAAAGGCAGATCAAATATCCCAACCTGAACACGCTGTATCAGTGGGACAAGCGTACACACACACACACACACACACACACACACACACACACACACACACACACACACAGAAAATTGTTACCATCCTGTTGCATTTTTTTTAAATCTGCTTCCCCTCTGTCACACTTCCTATTTGCACCTCTCTCTCTTTCTCTCTCATTCTCTCCATCTCCTTTATTGGATTTTGACAGCCAGCACACTGCGCTAATTAAAGTTCAACACAAGTGTGTGTGGTGTGTGTGGTTCGGAAGTTGGGGCGTGTTAATGTTTGCTTAGGGGTCAGTCAAAAAATAATGACTCCCCTTTTTTTTTTTTTTTTCCCCTGCAGCTCAGTAAAACCCTCCCATCGGCAATCTCGCACATCTTTTCCTCCAAGAAACGCCCGTGTGCTTTATAGCCTATAAAATGCTGTAGTTTCCTGTCATTTTTATTTATTTATTTATTTTATGGCGCTTTCTTACGAGTCTCACATCCACCTCAGTATGACTAAGCGCTCTTCTCTCTCGCTTCATTTGTCTCTCGTCACTTTTAAACCCTTTCTCTCCGTCGGCTTTTAAGTGATCAGGAATCGGGGGGGAAAAACAAGGACGTGGCAGCGTGGGTGGTACAATTCTTGGGAAACGATCGCCATGTTGCTATGAAATGTTAGTCGATGGCTTTTTGAGAGACCTGTTTAGTGGATCGGGTGGGGTGGGGGGTGCAGGGGGGGTTGGTGAGATGGGATGGAGGGAACCAGAAAATAAATGTACAGAAATTTGAACGACTCAGAAATGAAGGAGCTGCTGGCCATGCATGCTGAGGAGGTAGTTCTTTGTTAAATAAATGGTACTGTCAAGGAGCCAATCAGCAAAGAACAGGATGTGTATTTATGGAAAAAAAGAAAGTAAAAAAAACGAGGGTCCTTGAGGGTAAAGTGGTACGTTTTCTCATGACAAGATGCCTTGTGACAAACTAGGGTACAAACTAGGCTACTAGATTTGACCTGTAAGCTGAGAGAAGACGCAGGGTAATAAAACATCCTCATGAGTTCCAGCCCCGTGTCTCAGCTGCACCAGATGAACAAAAGGATTGCGACACCGGACTTTTCACCCATGTGTGGTTCTTCTTCAAACGGCCACAAAGTTGGATGAACGCAATTGTATAGAACGGGTTTGGAGGTAGAAGAATTAGATTTTCCCTTTACTTCAACTAGGAGACCCAAACCTGCATGGCAGTGCCTCTGTGCACAAAGCCAGTTCCATGAAGATATGGTTTAAATGGGATGGATGGAAAGATCTTAAATGTGGCCTGCTATAGAACTCGGACATTAAACCTTATTGAACACCTTTGAGGTTGAACCCGAACGCACTCCAGGCCTCTTTACATCACCTACATCAGCACCTGAGTTTACTAACACCCTTCTGTCTGCATGACCACTAATCTCCACAGACACACTTCAGAATCTAGTGGAACATCTTCCCAGAAGAGTGGAGGTTATTATAACAGCATGGAATGAGATGGTCAAAAAGCAAATCTTAGGGTCAGGAGTGCACAAACTTTGGACCTTATAGTGTATATTATAGACTTTTCAGCAGGCCTGTCAGCTCCTCGTGCATTATCTTCTGAATTTCAAGCAGTAAACGAGTGAACTGCTTTCTGTTTTCTTATGAGTCTCACGTTCACCATAGTATGACTAAGCTCTTTCGAACACTCTCTCTCTCTCTCTCGCTAACTTAATTTGTCTCTCGTCACTTTTAAGCCCTTGTTCACACGTCAGCTTTAAAGTGGCCATGAACCGAGGGGGGGGGGGGGGGGGGGAGTGGGGGCAAATATGGGGGGGTATATGGCAACCTGCAGTACTTAGCACTGAGTTAAACTGAGAAAATCTTCACAATCGGTTCAGAACAAGGCGAAGGACCTGATTTGAGAGACTTTTCTAGTTTACGCAGTGTCACATGGTTTATATGCAATGTAGAGGTTTCCTTACTGGCAATTTAATAATGTACTGTATGTATATGTAGGCATGTAGAAAATAAAAAAATGTAATCATCTTAAACTAGAAAAGACGTGCTCAAAAAAAACAACAAAAAAAAAAGGGAAAAGAATATCAGAAACTGCTTCCTGGCCATTGTGACATGTGTGACATGTGTGTACTTATGTTGTTTTTTTTATGTTGAAAAAGTACATTTGCTCTGCCTAATCTGTTCTATTCTTGTCAATTGTTTGCCATTTTCATTGTTGATTTTCGTTGCTGATTGTTGTTTCGAGGTGGTATCTTAGTCATTAAGGCATTGGGTTCTGGGCCCTTAAACAAGGCCCTTAACCCCATAGCAGGGGGTGTGGCCTCAGTAGCCCTACAGTGAGTGTGCTGTGTGCATTCGATAGATGATTGTGCAGGGTAAAGTTTAGTCGCTTTAACCAAAATTACCCTGCAAGATTTTTTTCACCTGCGTTTCCAGCTACATTATTGGCTAACCTGCAATTTTGTGAATTCCCAGTTCATTCCCATTTATATCTGTTAATCCCCGTATATTCCTGTCAAGTCCCATGGAAGTTTTACAGGCATAAAAATTGATGATAAAACTTGATATCACATTAATGACCTCTATCTCCTTGTGAAAAAGTAGGCGGGGCTTCCAGGTGGCCTCGGATATGATTAACGAGCTCGAATCGTTCCATAGTCACACTGGTATTGAGTCACATCAGTCGATTGGCTCATCTCCTGTTTTTATTACAGAGGCGGATCTGGTAATATATTTGGAGCTCACGTCACCGGGCGTCGTGGCAGTGCGAGATTTCACCGAGACGATTCGATCGATCGATTGTATTGATCATGCTGTTAAACGGTCGAAGCCTGTACGTGCCTCGCTTTTAATATTTCTTTTTTTTTTTTTTTTTTTTCAGACGTGCAGAATCTTCTGCGGTCCCGTTCTGAAGCTGTTTATCTCTCTCTTTTTACCCGCAATACCTTTCTTCTTGCTCCCGCTCTAACTCGCTATCTGGCTGACCGGCGAGAGCGAGGCATTGTGGGAAAGAGGAGAGAGCAGGACTTCCTTTTGAAATGATGGAAGTAAAGGAGACAGTGTGAGGAAATAAGGTCAGTCTGACTCTTTCTCCTCTTGCCTCTGTGTTGGCCTACACTCCCACTCATCCTCTATGTGTGTGTATGTGTGTCTGTGTGTGTGTGTGTGTGTCTACACTTTGTGTGTGCATGCCTTTGTGTGTATTGTGTGTATGACCTTTGTAGCCCAGGGTGAGTCACCTCCTTGGCACATTAAACCTCATTTATATTGTATGCATAATTTTAGAACATTCACAAAACTGGAGGCTTGCCACACACACACACACACACAATGGCACCTACACACACGTGCACACACTCACAAACACACACACAAACAATAAGCATTCTGACAAATCTCGTTTAATGGTTACAGCGATTAAATATTTGAAGGTTACCCGTCCTCTCTGTGATTCCTAAATGAAAATGTAAATCAATCCCAGAAGGAAAGCTACATAGTTTATAGGTGACAGACTTATTTCTCAGAGGAAGATGAGCAAAAAAAGAAACTCATTTAGCGACCGTGCCGCCTCATAGGGTCGCAATCGTTTCAGCGCAGCTACACAGTGTCTTTATATTATCGGAAGGGAGGAAAAGGACGAAGAAGAAGAAGAAGAAGAAAAAGTCGCTTTTAAAGCAAGCAGGTTCTCAGCTAACTATATCGTTTAATGTAATATAAAAGAAACAATTAGCGTGGATCGGGGGATGGGAGGAGGTAACCTCGATTTCTTCCCTCCCCTGGATGTCGTTAATCACAGAGACACGCCGTGTGAAGCTCGCTACTGTACGCTACTTTCGTGCTGACGCCGTGAGGCGAATGTTGTTTAAAAGTGTAAGCAGCGAAACGGGATCTCGAAGCTGAAGTGCTGTTTCAGGACATACACTGTATATTAAAGGTAAAACGGTACCTTGGTTTTTAAGTCACGGTTCAATTTCGATATGGTTCCGGAGTAAGAAATGCAACATATGAACAGTTTACAATTTTTTATAAAATGCCTGCTTGGTTAAATTATAAAAAAAATACTATTTAAAATACAATTTAAATACATCTAATTCATGCAATACACTTTTTATTATATTGTTTAAATTGAGAGATCAATGAAACTGCCACAAATTCAATTGATTAAAGGAAATTTAATAAATGGAAAAAAATTATGAAATAGTTTACATTTGTTAGATCCCATTTGGGTAATACAGATGTGTATATAAGTGTGTGTGTGTGTGTGTGTGTGTGTGTGTGTGTGTGTGTGTGTTTCCATTTTATGTTTCGTTTTCTAAAGATAATCTATTTAACTGCTCGACTTATTTCAGCATACTTTAACAAGTCTTCATTCCTTCCATCCTTCATTCAATTACTCCCTCTATATGTTGAGAGGATTTCCTGCTTTTAAGAGAAATTCTTAAAGCCATAGCGCCATGGATCCTTTAGCTTTTTTCATGCATGCGCAAAACTAATCGTATCTCCGCTACAGAGTGAGTAACCACAGTGACACTGCGCTGACTTTAGTTTCTTTTTTTATACCCCGGCATTGTGGTGTATGTTTTTCAAGTTAATAAAGGAAAAAAAAAACGTTCGTGAGCGAACTCGGATTTTAACTGTGTACTGCAGGTAAAAAAGATACGAATACGTGTGTACCGAAACCAAAAGACCTGTACCGAAAAGAATTACGGTACGAATACGTGTACCGTTACAACCCTACTACATACGCAAAAGCATTGGGACACCTGACTTTTCCTTACATGTGTAGTCAATCCCTGCACTGTCGGCACAAAGTAAGAGGCACGCAATTGTAAATGTCTTCAGATGTCTGGAAAATGATAATTTCACCACCAAAGTCTTCTGATCCAAATCTTTCATTCGTTTATCACGTGACTCTACATATGAAAGATAAACGAATGATTCGGGAAATGAACTGATCATTCACTCCGATCGGCCGTATCATTATGACCACTTTGTCTAATATTTTGTTGGTCCCCCTTTTGCAAAACAGTTCTGAGACAGTTGCTCGTCTGTTGGATCTCACACGGATCGTCACAATTTTTCCTTTAAGGACACAATGTTCAATAATATATCCCACTGACTAGCAGGTGCCATGATGAAGAGACAATCAGTGTTATTCACTTCACCTGCCAGTGGTCATAAAGTTGCCTGATCATGTATTTTCCCCCCTGGAGCCTACTGTTCTGTTTTTTTTTTTACGTTATAGAATGCACAGCCAACAGGAAACATAAAAGTGCTGAATTTAATCATTTCTATTTTTCATAATTTGTCCGCGGCTGCGTTATCGTTTTTTTTTTCCTTCTTTGAATTATGATCGATGCGTTTTGCGTTAATTGACGTATTAGAGGGAATTCTGGTTGTTGAAAATAGAACAAATGAACTAAACAAATGAAATGACTAATTCAAATTCATTCGGATCAAAGTCTGCAAAACGATCTTCACACCACTAGTGCATAGTGGAGCAGAATCATAAGGATGTGGTTTGCATGAGGCTAAACGTACGGGTATGTTAGCTCCCCGTGCCTCGTAGCACTATTCCTAGCGTGGCTTGGAATCCAGACCTGCTGCTTGGGTTCGTTCAACTCAAGCAGCTTGTTAGGTACATTTTCACACTATATCTAGAATCCACAGCAGCACCTTAGTGTACTAGCTGTGTGCAACGTACATACACACACACTGCTGTACTGCACCGGTGGGCTCGCACCTCGCACGCCTGAAACGCGCTTCGAGCGTCTTTCAACTGCGTGTGGTGCAAACGATTTGGAAAACATGTCATGTGTTGGCCTTTAGTGTGATTCAGGGATTAACTCTGAATCCTGAAATGTCGTTCCGTGCGGCGAACCTACAGATGCAGCCTGGAAAAATAAAACTGATAGAGCGTGAAGAAAGATGGGAGTCTGAGACATGCATGTTCTGAGCAGAAATAAGCCCATGTGTATTTTTTATATGCAGTATATTACATTTCTTTCAGCAATCTGTGCTACGGTAGCTCTACTGCAGGCTCGCCTTTACTCCCTACATGCATCAGTGATCTTTGAGAGCACATGACCCTGTCCCTGGTTCACTGGCTTGTCCTTAAATGGACCACATTTGCTAAGTACTAACCATCGCAAGATCTGCTGTTTAAGCCTTCGCTAATGGCCCTTGTCAAATTCGCTTACACCTTGTACTTGCCCATTTTTCCTGCTTTCAACGTGTCAACTTCAAAAACTGAGCGCTTATTCAATGTCTAATAGATTCCATTATACATATTTTCGCTCTTTGGCTGCTAAATATATAGCCCACCCTTTGACAGGTGCCTTAGTAATAACATAATCCATGTTATTCGTCTCACCAGTCAGTGGTATCTGTTAATGTTATGGCTGATCAATGTGTATATAAATAGGTAGAATATAATAAATGTTATTACCCAGGCCTACCATGTGAATAGTTCCTGACAGCCCAAGAAACGTATGTGTGTATTTCACTATACACACACACACACACACACACACACACACACACACACACACACACACACAAACACACCCATATACTTTTAACCTCTGTACCTCTAATTTGGGAGCATGTGAGGGGATTTTGTATGGGAGATTAACCCTTCTGTCTGCTTGATAAATGATGGGAATCTTTACACGAGGGTAAGAAAATGAAAAAATCAAAAAAACTATACGGACAAAAAGTTTGTGGACACCTGACTATGCGATTTGTTCCACATTTAATCCTCATTTGTGGAGAATTGTTAGAATTTAGCTACAAGAGTATTAGTAAAGTCAGGTACTGGTGTAGGTGAGGTGAGGAGGCCTGGGGTGCAGTCAGCGTTCCAATTCATCCCAAATTTGTTGAATAGGTTTTAGGTCAAAGCTTTAAAGCGGGCCACTCAAGATCTTCCTCTCCAAACCGAAATTCAAGGGAAGAGAAATGTTAATGCCACCGCATCCAAAGACATCTAATACAACTTTGTGCCTTCAACTTTGTGGTAACGGTTTGGAGAAGAAGCACATATGGCTGGAAATGTCCCGTGTAGTACAAGTATAATTCTAAATATGATGGCAGATGTGGGTCTAAATTCCCTGTACTGCAGCATGCTGTTGGTTATCAAACATGACCAGATTGCAGTTATCAGATACAAAAGAAAAAGATGAACTAATCGCAAAAAGTGGATAATGTGCATTATTAGCAGCCCATTAGTGGTATAGTTTCTCAAAAGCATGCCAACATCCAACAATTCCCAGTGCTAGTGAATTAATTTAAAAAAATAAATGCTTCAAAGAATATTTGAGAATATTTTTAAATACTTTTGTTCATAATAAAAAAGGTATTGGTAGAGATCTGCAGTTCTAAGCATTTGGGGGTCCATGTAACAAATCCAGCGAGTCTTTGATATGATATCTTTTTGTTCCAGGGGTGATGATCGCAGCATACAGTATGTCGTCAAAGTTAATTATAAATATTGATTGCAGAAATATTGACTTGTCATGTGATACGAGGGACGCGGATGGAAGTGCAGACGCTCCTTCAATAAAGTGCACATGTAGAAAATAAACCCAATGAAAACCAATCACAATAAATGGACAAAAAGCAAAACCTCAAACGTGGAACAAAGGTACCAAGGAGAGAATGGATAGATAATCAACATGGATGGACAGAAACACAGACATGCAGTGATATACAGTAGCAGACATGCAAGCAATGGCTGATGGGAAGTGAAATCTTTTGGGCCAACTTTTATTTCTATTTTTTATTGTGCCCTCTGAGTGCAGTTGGGCAATTTAAAATTTGAGTTTCAGAAATATAAACCATCCTTATGCCTGTTAAATAATTAATCACGTCGAGCAGACACACCCGCTGTCCCTGTATACAGTTTTGTTTCGTTCTGCCTAAACGTCAAAGATCTAATGAACGATTAGCGGAGCAGTAGCTCGACCGCGTCTCATGACCTACGATGCGATTTCGATTGACGCGGCCTTCCTAGAGGCGCGTTCCAAACACCTTGCCGGAACATCCCTTACCGCCCCTATATGCTCTGAGCTCTACAGCTGAAATTAGGTTTCTCTATTTTTAAAGTGAGTCAGCAGGATTCCTAATCCCAAGCTGCTTTTCCCACAGTCTCTCAGTGTGTATGCACATGGAGCCGTCGGGACTCTCCGGTGGCTGCGATCGGCCCGGATCCGATGAGGCGAAGAGGAAACTGAAGAGGTGTGTTAGGAGCACTTAAAATATTCATGGAGACGAAATGGGAACTTTGGAGCTGGGACTTTTGTTTGTGTGTTTATGCTAATGCCGCGCAGCAAGAGCCGTGGGGCAGAAGAGCATAAACACACACGCACACACACACATACATTGATTATACAGAGTTTTTGGGATTCAGAGGTAGGAAATTTTACTATCATCACTCCAAAGGGTGAAGATGGACGTTTAATAGAGACGTGAAATATGTCGTTAGCATCTTGGAGGCGCTACGGGGAGAGTGGAGATAAACGACTCGCAATTATAGCTGGATGCTGGAAAAGTGCTGATTACTAAACTTTTCCTTTATTGATAACAAATGACACTCTATGGACAAAAGTACTGCGACACGTGACTTTCTCAGTCATATGCCTCGATACTGGCACACAGTTGTATAGGATGCCTTTGATGTGCCCAGCATTAAATTCACCCTTCACTTGAACTGGGAGACCCAAACCAGCATGACCGTGTCCCAGTGCACCAAGCCAGATGGAGTTGGAGTGGAAGATCTTTGTCTGTTATAAAGCTCTGACCTAGTCAGGTGTCCATAAACTTTTGACCGTATTTCTTTATACCCGTATGTAACAAACTCCAGGTTCTAGTCTCTCTCTCTCTCCCTCTCTCTCTCTCGGCAAAGATGAATATAAAAAGATTTTCCTTTACTTTGCTCTGACCTTTCGTCTGTCTCGCAGTTTCAACCTTTTTTTTTTATTCTCCTTTGCTCAAATCCATATAATCTGTCTCAGCGCCCGGGCTCTGTAGCCGACATGTTTGCTCGTTGTTACTCCTCTTCAGGTCTGTATTTTACCTGATGCTTGAGCTTGTGGGATTTTACTTCTTTTCTTTTTTTTTTTTTTAAATCGTTAAATCCGTTGGTCTCTGCCTTTTCTCCACGGCTTCTCCTATACGTGGCCGATTTCAAGGCGCGTACAGCTGATTAGACGCGTGACGTTCGCGGTGGAATCGGGCCCGAGTCGGAGAGCTTTTCCATTTCGTTGTGTACGGACACTCGAGTGGAAACTGCTTGAGTATAGAAAACGGAGGGTTCTGTGCCGTTAAGAAGAAAAACACAGAGTTCTGCATCATTAGGGATGAAACAACAAAGGGTTACGCCCCATCAGTGATAAAATTATAATAATAATCATGTCAGACTGTGATTCTGAGGGTTCTCGACGCATGTCTGAGAAAAGAATAAGAAAAGAAAAGATGAATATATCATTCTATTGATTCAGACCCGAACCCCAGCGTGGCTGCTGATCCCCATCCGAAGCCACTGTGTGTTTCTTTATACGCTTTTCTATAATATTAGTTAGTTCGGGTATGGTGGGGGTAAATGTTAGATGAATAGAGACGCGGTGTGAGCAAACAAAAAGAAAGAGAGTGAGTTCAGCGCGAGCAAAAAAAAAGGTGTGTGAGGCGCGGCGACCGTCGTTAGGTTTAATCTGTACCTGAGCGCTCTGACAAAGTGATACTCGGTCCCTCTCTCCCTGTCTGGAAGCTGTTTATGCAGCCATCTGTGCTGCCCTTCAAAGCCCGCCCCCTTCTCCCACCTCCCTTCCCCTCCTCTCCCTGCCTGCTCCCCCCTCAACACCGCCATCATCCCTGTCAGCTCGATCAATCAGTATTCCTCTTGCTCTCTCCTACGTTCGCTCGCTCTCCATAACCTTTCAAATTAAAGCTGATTTCCCCGTATGCTTTATTGCCGCCAATGTCCTGGGAGCATTATTTCCGAGGCAATAACCTCTGACTCAGTCAGATCCATCTTTGCCTCTCCATCTATCTGGCTTTAATCTTCCTCTTTCCTGCTCTCTCTCTTTCCCTCTCTCACACTGATGGCATGAAGGCCAGTACTGGGCCATGCAGGGAAAAAAAAAATCATTCAATTTTCTCCCTAATCGTTTACAGCAGAGCACTGAGACGAAGCAAGAACATAATCACAGACAAAGCTTTTCTCTCTGTCCTCTTTCTTTCTATCTTTCTCTCTTTTTCTCTCTTTGTCTTTTGGTGAGCGAGTGTGTGGATCTGAGGCTGGCCAGAAAGAGGATTCGGCCTTCCTTTCTGCTCCGTCCTCGTGGTGAAGAAGAGAGCGGAGGGTGGATAAGGCTTCGATTTCATGTCTGACAAACAGGCCGCTTTTACGCACGTAAGCTCGTTAAATAGGTTTCGATTTCGAATTCTCGACAGATACGAGTATTCGCGCAAACACACGCGCGCGCGCATACACACATATTCGCATTCGTATCCGTGCAAATTTTCAAGAAGCATTTCTGTCTGTCATAATACGCATACACTGTGGAGATTAGACGGGTGAATAGGTCTGGGCTTGCAGGCTGCGCTGATTCCTACCTTCACTCTCACTCTGTGTGTGTGTGTGTGTGTGTGTGTGTGTGTGTGTGTGTGTGTGTGTGTGTTTTCATCTTTGTTTGCATGCACACTGTGGCCTCAAACACCACTGACAGCTCGGAAAGAAAATCAGCTTTCAGCTGTTTCGGCTCTACAGCACCTTATAACAAACCACATCGACCTGACACTGTGTGTGTGTGTGTGTGTGTGTGTGTGTGTGTGTGTGTGTTGGGGAGAGAAGGAGATGGAAATGTTTGTGAGTAAATGTAACTGATCGCTGTTAATGTGATTAGGCACATGTCTACAGTGAGTGTGTGTGTGTGTGTGTGTGTGTGTGTGTGTGTGTGGAAGAAAAAGATGAGAATAAGTGCCTTGTTTACTAATAATAATTAAAAGTGTGTGTGTGTGTGTGTGTGTGTGTGTGTGTGTGTGTGTGTGTGTGTGTGAAGTGGGCGACAAAAAGAGATGAAGGAGATACGACTGTGAGTAAAGTAACTTGCTCACTATTATTGTGATAAAAAAACTATAAAAATGAAAGAAAATAAATACAAAACAAAATATATAAAAGTAAAGTAGCTGGGTTACTATTAGTCATTATACATGTGTGTGTGTGTGTGTGTGTGTGTGTGTGTGTGTGTGTGTGTAGGAGAAAAGCAGGTGAGATTGTTTGTCAGTAAATTACCCTGATCACTGTTAATGTGATTATGCGCATGTGTCCATGCATGTGTGTGTGTGTGTGTGTGTGTGTGTGTGTGTGTGTGTGTGTGTGGGTGATTACTCTGTAATGTAATTGTCTTGTAAGGCCGTGACACTGAGAGCCGAGGCTCGCGGTAATGATGTGGAATTGTGTTGCACTGGCTGCCGAGCGGAGCATGAAAAGCTCGTTTAAAAAGCAATTCCTGCCGCTGGAACCGCACTTAAATTGTTTTATTATTTCATTACGGGGCTCCCGTTCTCTCCTTAATGTCCAGGCCATTTCAGAACGTGTGCCACTGAGAGAAGCGAGTGAAGGCACCCTTACTATTCCGTAAAAAAAAAAGAAAAAAAAAAAAAAGATGGTCGCTTAGTCTGCTTTGTACCTGATCTGCTTGGTGTCTGCAGCAATATATACGCATTTGACACGCCGGCTGTATTCGATCCGGGACGTCTGAGAGCGTGCGTTCTACTTTCGACTTGGTTTTGGGGTCCGCAAATCGAATTTTCGACATGCGTACGCGTGCGGTTAGCAGCTGTGAGGTTGCCAAGTTTGAAAAGCAGAAGCGTTTGAGATGTGTGGTTCATCACAAGCATCTAAACCACTTGACAATAAGCGTACCTAATAATCCACACTTTCCTCTTTCTCTCCATTTTGCTCTTTCTGTATCTATCTCTCTCACTCTATATTAAGGTACACATGCTCTTGAGGTCCAAGTGATCCTTTCTGGATCTGCCTGATTTCATCCTGATGTCCTGCTTCTAGATGGAATTCGTTTTAACTGGAATCCTCTCACTGATGCTGCTGAGACTGGCTTAATAGGAACAGCCTGAATACACACTGGATGGTGAAATGTATTGGGACACCCGACTTTCCAAGCCATAGGTGGTTCTTTCCCAAAAACTAACCACAAAGTTGGAGATCTTTAAATGGCCTGCTATAGAGCTCTGACCCTCAACTCTACTGAAGTCATTTGAGATCACTTGGAATGCTGACTGCACCCCAGCCCTCGTCACACCTGTACCAGTACCTGCCTTTACTAACATCCTTGTGCCTAAATGAGCGCAAATCTCCACAAACACACTCCAAAATCTAGTGGAACATCTTCCCAGAAGAGTGGAGTTTATTATAATAGCGAATGGGGATTAAATGTTGAATGGCATGTTGAAAAAGCACAAACCGATCTTATGGTCAGGTGTCCACAAACCTTTGTCCACAAATGTAACTCATATTGTACATATTTTAAACCTTGATATTTCTACATCTTCATTTAGGAAATGTTTGGACTACAGAAATTTACGAATTATGTAAAAAAAATGCCACAAACGAAATACATTTTTAATGTTAAGTCACAGTTGCAATATATATATATAGATATATAAAATATTTATATATCGTATATTTTTTCGTATTTTTTTTATATTTTATTTACATATATAAAAAAAATATATATTTATTTATTTATTTATATATGTAAATCAAATAGTAAAAAAATATATAGATATGAAAAAATTCGAAAACAAAATATGAAAAAAAATATGAAAAAAGACAAACTGATCACAAGCCCCCACAACTTCATACCCGATTCAAAACAAATTTAAGTACAGATTTATCACGTCTATTCGCAATATTTTCCAGGTTGTCTCAAGAATAAATATTTGCTTGTGTTTATATCGCATCACTCACAGGTGACTGGTGAGCACATTAAAGTAAATTTTTTTTCTTCGCCCTGAGCACAACTGCTTCACTTCCAATCATCACCTCGGTATATAAATGTGTGTGAGGAATCACGAGCGAGGATATGCCTCATTTATCGACACATTAAACCCAAGGACAGGCTTGGTGGGGTGAAAATAATACGCTGGAATGCTTTGGACTGTAGCGCTTCGTGAATCGCGAGCGACCGTGCGTTAACTAAATGGGAAAAAATAACCGTAGGCTCCAAAAGAATTAGAGGTGGCAATATTTAGATGCGTGTGATTTCACTTGTGTGTGTGTGTGTGTGTGTGGACTTCGGAAACATACGAGGCACAGAGAAACCAAAGTCTATGAAGACATGCGCCATATAGACAAAAGTTTGTGGAGTGTGTAAAGTGTAGTAAAGTCAGGTACCGAGGCAAATGATGTGTGAGGCCCATTTTGTTTGTGCACAGGGGCACTGTCATGCTGAAACAGCTTTGGGTCTCACAGTTCATGTGAAGAGAAATGTTCATGCTGCCACATTCAAAGACATCCTATACAATTATATCAGTAAGATCCACATATAACTGCAAAAATCAGGTGTCCCAATGCTTTTGTCTACATCCTGTATGTGCAGAAGAGACGTTCAGTAAAGAAAATAAATGCAACAAAACAAGAACGGTCCACTGATACAGCTTGCTGCTACGCCGGCGTTATTGGAACGTGATATCCAAAATATTTGGGGTAAAAAAACAAAAAGACACACACACACACACCCCCACTGCTTCAAATA
Source organism: Silurus asotus (assembly GCA_024362625.1). NCBI lineage: Eukaryota > Metazoa > Chordata > Actinopteri > Siluriformes > Siluridae > Silurus > Silurus asotus. The sequence goes on along the minus strand of MU551646.1, from coordinate 4,683,933 downwards.
CGCACACACACACACACACACACACACACACACACACACACACACACACATATATATCCATATGAATACAAGGCAGGAGGGTCCTTTCAGCCTGTGCTGCATGTGTGTCGGGAAGAACACAGAGGGGAATGAAATCCCTCTGCTTTTAAGAGTTTAGCATTATAATACGGTAAAATCTCTGGAGTGGATTGTTCGAAAATTCCAATATCAGCCTTAAATGCCCCTTTTCTTCCACACACAGCCAAAAAAACAGTAATAGAAAAAGAGAGAGAGAGGGAGAGAGAGAGAGAGAGAGAGAGAGAGAGAGAAAGAGAGATCCTTTAAGCGGGATTCCTCCAAATTGCTGGCCGGCCAACTCAATGGACCATGACTATGCTTCATACGGGGGGCATCAGAGGAGGCTGTGTGTCCCGCGAGAGACAGAGAGAGAGAGAGAAATAGTCGGATAAAATGGAAGAGCGCGAGTCTCCCTGTGTGAATGTAAGCCGTTCTACTTTCCCCCCGTGGCTCCTCTGAGCCAGGGATTTACGTTAGTCCTCTACACACTGTCAGCCGCACACTACGAGAATCCCACACTTCTCTTTTCTCCGAAGATCCACTTTAGTCATGTGTCTGTCTCTTGCTTTTTAGCTCCTGGAATCCAAACCACTTATCTCTTTCAATAAGTCTGCCTGTTTAACTAGGCCTCGCGCGGGCCTGTAACGTGTGTTTGGACGTGGGTTATGGGGGAGTCAGGGTTTCTCAAGAGGATCTGCTGCTCTCATCATCACTGTTCCTATGGCGACAAGAATGTCCAAAAGTCGGGTGACATTCATGCCTACGTATATTTTTCCACACGAGATGAGACGAACGCTAGCCCTCTGGCAGGATTGCTAGTTTCTCGAAAACCTGGCTCGCGTACAAGAACGGAGAAATCAGTCGCTACCGCTGAAACCACACACCAACAATACGCCTCACACGCGTTCGCACTCCCTCCTGATAGCTACGATAAGGTATCTGCTGGCTAATCTGACTGCCACTTCACGTGCTCCGATAATCCTGTCCCGGCTAGCATAAAGAGCTGCAGTGTGACACTGGGGGGAAAAGGATTTCCTTATCCAAAACGATATAGCCGAGTGGTATAGCTAACACACGAGACACGCTATGTTTCACATTAAATATCTATCGGCTAAAGCGACGTTTGGAAATTCTCGGGTCGCGGCAGGCAGGTGGACGAGCTGCGATAAGTATTAGGTGTGAAAGGTTGTTAGCCTCTGATAAACTCTGGCTCCCAGTCCGACAGGTTCCAACCTTTCTGCGGGGAAACTAGCGTGCCGTGCCGGCAATCAATGAAATCTCGTTTTAAATTCCGGCCCTATGAGGTTGGGGCGGGTGAGAAATCCCATTTGGGAAAAAAAATCTCTGCTGAGACTTAGCTGCTTTACAAATGAAGGCTGTTTGCCACGGCTTTTCTTGTACCCCGAGCGTTTTAGGCTCTTTTTTTATTTTTTTTGTTCTGCCCAAAAAGAAATCGAGCCGTTGGGGTAGCTCGTATGGGATGTGCTAAAGAGCATGCTGACAGACTTTTGCACCAATTCAAGCCAGGTGGAAGCCGATTGAAATTGATGAGTTAAATATGATAAATATTAGATTTAACCAGAACAGTTGGTGTGTCTGGATTGGAGGCAAAACGATTCAGCCCTCAGAAATCGTATAATATTTGGCAAGCGTGCAAAATCTTTTTTTTTTTGGGCAAAATTTTTTTTTTTTTTTTTTTTTTTTTTCGCTTGCAGGCCTAAAAAAAACGGGGAGTTGAAATTTAATGTCGTTGGGTACGGTACTGTCCTGATGCCTTGGGATTAGATGTAAAAAAGCCATGAATTCTTTGAGGTGCCTGCTGGACAGTTTGAGCGCTGGGAGAAGGTTCTTCTCAAGCAGCTGCTATTCTTTGACCTTGCTATAAATAGCGCCCAGGTGAAAGGTCCCTGGTGAGATTCTGCTGCAATGTGGTTCGCCTGTGATAGGAGGAATGGAGGCCCTTTAAATATGATTTCAGCAGGGCTGACTTGCCCGTTTCAGACAGCTAGAGACAGCTGGTTAGTGTCCTGGGCTGTGTGCCATAGGTTGTATCAAGAGACACTGCGAGGCTCTAGGCTATGCTTCCTAAACAGAGTCAACGCGACGTGTAACTACACATAAAACTAAGCAGAGGTTCGGGTTTTTACGGTGTTGAAAAGTCTAATTTATGAGTTGATGCAATCAGCGATACGCCTAGTCGCGAAAAAAAAAAAAAAAGGCCTGATTTTTGTCAGGCTTCACATCGTTTCCCTCAACGGGGCTCAGTTTAGCCAGCAGCCTAATAGCGAGTCAGATCAATCAGCGTGTTCTGGCAAGCAGTACGAGCGGTTCGACAATAAAACAAAAGACGTGAAAATCGATGAAAGCAAAGCACCCTCGAAAGTGTTTCCCCTTTAAAACTACATTACTGCTTAGCGTGGAATAAAAAGAAAACAAACAAAAAACATGGCCACCTCTTGCACCTTCGTACGTATACACACAATGCTACGTTTGGTGGCGTTTATGAGCGATCAAACCTCGGCTGCCGGTGTTTAGCATTCCTCCCCACGCTGCCTCGCTCTTGTGTAATGTTTTTCAAACCAAGCCGGTGACAGGTCTCCTGCTTCCTGTCAGTAACCTCAGACAAGCCTGTTGGGCAGGAACGAGATAAAGACAGCTGAGGGGTAAAAATAAATAAATAAATAAAAAAACACACACAAGCACCCCAACAACTAAATCAGAAACGTCACTAATTACAAACGACAAAATTGTTGCCGTCGAGAGAATCGAGAGCCCTGATGGGGGGAGGGGGTGGGTGACTGGGTATCGCTATATTGCATGCGCCGTCGATACACGGCGACGAGTTCGACAGCGAGCCCTAATAAGAAATCCAGAAAGTTGAGCTCTAATTACAAGCGACTCTACTGATCCTCGGTCACACGGCAAAGCTGCCTCTTCTTCCGCAACGGTGAAATACACATGTAATTATGTCAAAAGCTGAAGTGTGTGTATGAGGGGGATGGGGAGGGGTGGGACTCTCCTTTAGATACGCTTCGTTTAGCTACCCAAGGATAGCGCGGGTAATCACTCCTGCACTCGCTGTTAACTCGTTTCACACGCATATGCACACGGTATTAATGTGGGCGTCCGAGCGAGTCGGTGTTGCTCAACAGGGCTTTTCGTTACGATATGTTTCGCCAAAAGCCAAGCGGACACATTTGCCCACATGTGTTAGTTAATGGAACAGCCTTGCTTTCAGCGTGCTTTTGCCCAAGCCTGCACTATTTTAAACACATTTCGAAACCTTAAGAAAAAAATTTATAAATCTGTTTCCAATTCTGATAGAATCCAAACAGAGGGACAACAGAACTGTTCGGCCAAAGAGCATTTGTTTCGGCACGTATTTACCCAAAAATAAAGACGATTGATCATTTAAAAAAAAGGAACGCGAGGCCCTTTAATGGCCAGCGCAGTAAGAGGTCTCCACTTAAAGCAATCAGAGGTGGCCAGAGCATGAATTGACATGCTAATGTATTTAAATCGGCAGGCCCTAAACGCCTAGCCTTGTACTAGAGAGCTCCCCTTAGCCAAATCTCGCTGATATTTCCCTCACTTATTCCTGACCACCGAGATGTTACAATTGCTGGATAAAACCCAAGCTGAACACACACACACACACACACACACACACACAAAACAGCTAAGTGCGTAATGTCACGTGGAGGGTCGGCTGACCCACATTTTAATTACAATTGATTGCCAGGCAGGTCTTTTCCACGCCTCCTCGCATCCAGCTAGTCTTTTTGTACCTCGTTTTGTCCTCTTCTATCGTTCGGGTTCCCTTCTGTCTTTCTCTCCCACCAACTATTTACCCACTTTCCCACTTTTTTTCCGCTTAGAAGTCTGATTCAAATTTAAATGACCTTCGTTGGCCTGACTACAGAGTGTGAACACACACAAACACACACACACACAGATACCTTTTCTCATTCAGTAACAATCCCCACTTGCAAGATTCCAACCGAAATCTCTCTTTCCCACCCACACACACACACATCTACACGTGACAGCAGAGCAAGAGTGAACCATGACGTGGTCCTCCGCTCACGTCTTTTCCATTCCGAGCTGCTCATCAGGCTGTATAACGTGATTCTTTGAGTTCATCTGCACTTCCTATGAGCTTGAACAAGAACGAGATAAACAAGGCATTTTAGCACACACTGCTGCTCACTTCGATTTCACCCCGTTCTGGTTAAACTCCAGAGACTTTTGTGGGGTGAAAATTCCCAGGAGAGCAGTTTCAGAAATACTCGAACCGACCAGGCTGACAGCGTTGAGCATGCCACGGGCAAAGTCACCACGATCACATTTTCCCCCCAATCTAAAATTTGTTATGAATGTTAACTAAAGCGCTTGACCTCTATATCGGAGTTATTTTATGCATTACACTGCTGCTGTGCGATTGGCTGATTGGATAATTGCATGCGTGACCGTACAGGTGTTCCTTTTCAAACGTGTCCGCTTTTGGGAATATCTGTGGTGGCGTGAACCGAATCTCACCTTCCTCCCTTCTTCTCTGATACCTCTGTGTGTTCTCATGGCTATCGTTTCCTCTCCTCATCCTCCTCCCAATCCTCCTCCTCATCCTCCCCCTTTCCTTTTAATGAAGCACATTTCTTTCTCTTTTCTGCTCTCTGGAGTCTTCCCCTGTCGCTCTCTTCCACTCTGTTAGAGTTAACTTATGACAGATGCTGGCACTGTTTCCAAAATAAATCCCGTGACAGTGCAATATCTCACAAATTCTGTGTTCACCCTTTCACACTGTGTACCTGTGTGTGTGTGTGTGTGTGTGTGTGTGTGTGTGTGTGTGTGTGTGTGTGTGTGTGTGTGTGAATGTTCGCCTGCATATTTTATGCTTGTGGAGGCAGGCTTGCCATTCATTGTTTGCCTGCTACCTGAGGCATTTGTGTCTTTGATGTGTGTGCATGTGTGTGCGCGCGCGTGTGTGTGTGTGTGTGTGTGTGTGTGTGTGTGTGCATGCTCAGTGTGCAAGCATTCTACCTTTCCATACCAATAGTGTGGAAGCTCTTCCAAATTTAGACAAAAATGCAGCTCTGTGTGAAGATTTGCCTCTGTGTGTGTGTGAGCGCATCCATTTTTTAAATGTGAGAATAAATTTGGAGCCGTGTGTGTGTGTGTGTGTGTGTGTGTGTGTGTGTGTAGACGTTTCCCCGTGTGTTATGTATCGCTATAGACTGTAATGTAACACCGTGTAAGGTTGGATAACGCCACATCACATTACCCGGCCAAAAAAAAAATCATAATATTATGAGTCATTATGTAAATCGGCTGTATAACATTACATCACAGTTACACTTGTATTTAACTGCTATAATGAAGTATAATCCGTCTACCGGTGTGTCTAATTTCTTAATGGAATTCCAATAAATACTGATGATGGGACATAAAATGATTCGAAAGGTTATTACAGGCGTTTCGTGTGGAATGGCTTTTCTCTATAGAGCACTATAAATGTGTTTAAGTGTTAAGATTCTGTATGGACAAAAGTTTGTGGATTTGGGTGCTTTTTGAATGTCCCATTCCGCATTTAGTCCCCATTTGCTCTTATAGTAACCTCCACTCTTCTGGGGAGATGTTCCACTAGATTTTGTTAGGACTTTCATGCGAAACCGACATTTTCAATCAAATTTGAATGGTAATAATTGATTGCACTAATGAAATTGCTTGATGGACTCCGTAACACAATGTTAACGCCATTCGAGTGTCTCACCTGTTTTGTTTCCCGTTTGATTTAACAAAACACCTACAGTAGAACTACTACAATTTCTGAAACCGAGACATAAATAACAAATTAAGTTTACATTAATCGCATGCATGTTCTTTGAATCTCGTTCTTCAAAATGAACAAATCTTCATCGTTTTTTTTGAGAAGAAATAAAAAACAAAACGTTACGTTTTGCACATTCCCTTACAGGTCTAGGTACACAGTCTATAGTTCCAATAATGTATATATATAAAACTGCATAAAGAGTCATGTGACAAAAGAACGAACGACTCAGACCAGAGGACTCATAAGGTGAATCACTCAATTCTGTTTCCTGTCTGATGCACTGCATAGCGTCTATGGGAGTCATATGATAAACGAACTAGAAGGACAAGACTCGGACTGGAAGAGTTAAGAGGTGAAGTATTCGATTCTGTTTCCTGTACATAACCTACGGAGATTCTGCAATGCTCTGCTCATGAGCGTCCAGTAAAAAAAATGAACGAATCCTTAGCTGTGTGGATAGTAAAGGGCCGCTCGAGGGCTCAGGAGTGGTAGCGTGGCAGATCTGGGATTTGAAAGCATGACCTTTATATTCGAAGTCTAACATCTTAACTCTACCATGCAACTCAATATTTCTAGGTATTTGAAATCTGTGGTCAGGATCCAAGAGACCGAAATTGTCTGTGCTTCCTGGGTGAGAGAGAAATCTCACTTTTTCTCTGATGTCATTCAAAGCAACACTAGCAAATTGTAGGTCTCAGTGAGCTCATGTATGCATAAGAAGGTAGACAGTTTCCATGCCCTGTCCAAGAGGATGCCCTGTTAAACAAAACTCCCTGCCTAAGCGGACCCTCTGCCCAACAGGACTGTCTCATCTTAGTATTTATTAATACTTTATTTGTACTTCTTTTACCTTAATTTTGATAATGCCTCTCTATTCTATCTCCCTCTCTAGCCTTTAGCATTCCCTCTCAGGATGTGATGTAAAACTGCACACGTGCACACACCCAAAGAGAGCCGCAGTAGGTGCATTGAAATTCCGCACAACCGAGAAAGGTTTTACAGCTGAGTGTTTATGTTCACACACACACACACACACACACACACACACACACACACACACGTGCTCTGTATCCCATGTCATATTTGTTAGATGACTGCCCAAGAGTATTTACGGGCTCAAACAAATCAGAAAACTGGAAGGGGAAAAAGAGACATGTTACTGGATTACATTAATAGATTTAAATGCTATGTGATGGGAATGGGTAGCAAGCACACACACACACACACACACACACACACACACACACACCACTTTCTCACTCACAATCGGACAAAAATGCATAGTCTGACAGTGCCTGATAAAGCCGGCTGTGAGACAAGGTCATAACTCAGTTTGTCCATTTCAAATCTCCTCATTAACACACACACACACACACACACACACACACACACACACACACACAAGCACCCATCTCCCACTAATTCTCTAATTATGTTCATGATTAGGGTGAACTTGCACACTTGGCTTACCTAATGATGGCTTTAATGGCCAAAATCTCCATTAACAAGCGCCCCTACATACACAAGCACGGTGACATGGACTGAGCTATTAAGAAACCCTCAGCTGTATTTGGAGGGAAATGTACAGAGATTGAGGAAAGCTGAGTCGGATAGGAAATGGGGGATCGGGGGGGATGGGGGATGGGGGCGGGGTATTTCAGTGGGATTTCTTCTCTTCTCCTGAAAACTCCATCTTCTCGGCTTAAACGCAGCTGCCGATCTATAATCGACTATGAAAATTACATTTCCAATTTTGCACCATTTCATTAAGGAGGCCAACCACGTTACCCCGCAGTCGCACTGTCTCCGTTCGCGGCTGTGTTAACGAGGTATGAAATTAGATATTTGTTCAACCAGCAGCACTTGCACGTATTAACATGGACGCTAAGCAAATTGATTCGTGCGCGAACGCCGCTGTTTTATCAGGCTTTGTTTGTTGTTCCTAATTGCGACGTCGCCAGCAATTAAAAACACGCGAGCCGTCTGATTGCGCGCACGCGTAAACGTTAGATCGACGTCCGACAAAACAGGGAACGATTCCGGTATGTCGGTCAGGGGGGAAAAAAATAAATGAATAATCACAAAAACATTTTTCTAGGCGACTGCATGCTAACGTGATTCAGCAAGTGAGTTCCTGGAACGGGAGCGTTCCGAGGTCACGCCCCCTTCATCTGAACTGACACCTCAGCGGGGAAACGATATCTGGCGCGAGTGAGAAATGGAGCGGATTGATTCGATAACGTTTCTGCGCGTAATGCGGGTGAGGTATCGGGTTACTTATAGTAGCGATACGGAGGGAATCGATTCTGTTCCCAATTTCACCGTTAAATCTACGGATAAAAAAAAAAACGGGTGAACTTTTAATGGTGGCTTTCCTTTCCTTTCCTTGCTGAAACTGCCCCCTGTATTCAGCTGATTACCTCTACAATACGAGAAGGACAGACACACACACACACACACACACACACACACACACACAAGCCAATTTCCAAATCCAGGCCAGCTGTGCACTTTCTCTGAATTCCTCTCTTCACCGTCCAGGTGTCTTTCAGTGTGTTTGGGGGTATGTGTGTGTGTGTGTGTGTGTGTGTGTGTGTGTGTGTGTCTGTGTGTCTCCTGTGGCTGTGTGTGTGTGAGATAGCAGGTGTTTTGTGTGCAGGTCAAAGCTCGGAAAAGGACAGCACTATGGGAGTGTTTGGTGCTTTGTGTGTATATGTGTGTAAAAGTGTGTGTATGTGTGTGTGTTTTTGTGTAAGACGAGTACACACAGAGAGAAAGAGGGGTCTTGGCAACCCCCCGTGAGTCTCTACTACATCTTTAAAGGATAAGATATACAAAGCGGCGTCTGAGATATGATTACATAATCAAACATGTAGACCGACAGGACGGTGAGCTGCCAACTCGCATAATGTTTTCACTAGAATCCGCTGTGTATTTTTTTATTTATAATTTTTTTTTTTTGTACGTCCGTTATTGTCCCCCTGTGTAAATACCAAGTGCGTCTCTCCGCCGGAGAAAACGACAGTTAGATAGAGAGCCGAGATGCAGAAAAGGGAAGAACGAGAGTTATGGTTGTGATGGTGTTACATCATTATCCGTAGGTGTAATGAAACATGTGTCACATCTGGCCCACTTCTGAGGCGAATAATCAGAGACGAGGAAAATATGCGCCGCTTCCATCCTCATTTCCATATTTCTCCATATCCCGCTCGTTCACTGAGCACCGCCTCCAGCTCATGCTTATAAACCCCAATTCCCATGATGCTCTGGCACAGTAGAAGAGAAGAAACAATAAGAGGTGTATTAAGAAGCAGGAAAAAAAACAGCTGAATAGTACATAGTCCTCTGGAAAGTACGAGAAGGATAACATAAAAAAAAGGGGGTGTGGTAAACACGTATACACACACAAAAAATCGGCCAAGCCAGATCGCTGGTCTTCATGCCTCTAATGGGGAACGGTGGTAGCTCACTGGTTAAGGCATTGGATCTGAAGGTTGTGAGTTCAAATCCCAGCCACACCAAGCTGGGCCCCTGAGCAGGGCCCTTAACCTAATAACTGCTCAGTTGTATAAATGAGATAATTGTAATATTCGAGCTGGATAAGAGCATCTGCAAAATGTTATAAATGTGAAGGGATAATCTACTGATTTGATCTTCGAATCTCGTTCCGCAAAATGAGCAGGATTTTTTTGTTTAATTAATTTTGCTCATTCAGCATTTTCACTGTCCAAAATTCCCACACATTGTACTTGTACTAATTTTTGATCCTATTCCAGAAAACAATTACATGCAGCCAAGAATAAAAGAGATAAACATTTTTTTAGGATTTTGTGATTCGTGCGACCCTGTGATCGTGTGATAAACTTCCTTTAGTACAGGTAGTCTTACGATGAAGATGTGTTCCGATCACCTCATTGTAATAATTGAACAAATGATATTAAATCATTCAGCAAAACAGAGCGATTTACAGTACCGTAGTGTATAAACTATACAGTATATATGAATGGAGCAGTGGGAGCATGGGCGAGCGGTGGTTTGCAAGTGCAAGATCTGAAATTGGGCTTCAATTCTGTCATATTGCTATCATTGAACCAGCGTAACTCGGGGATTAGCTGTAGTGTGAAAACCTGCATTTGCTCTGTACAGGAAACCAAACTAAATAGTGTACCTCCCGAGTCTTCTGGTCCGAGTCACCTGTTTCTTTTCCCTGTGCAGAGCCTATTGCGGATTTTCACTTTATGCTGTTGGTGCGTGCGTGGCGAACGCAGAACCAACTTATCGCTCTCTGAGGCAAGTCATTAGTCCCGAATCATATAAAACATTACTTCGAAATGAATGAGGAGTTCATAAAGGATCCCACAATGAGCTGAGAAATGTTTCGCTGTATCTCGATGAACACCGGAGCGAAGAAACCGACAGCACGTTCAATCTGCGTCTAATTGTTGCTGGATTAACGTTCAAATGAATTGCGACGTTTTGGATCTGACGCTTCATTTAAACCCATTAGATCCTTTTTTTTTCTTTTCTTTTTTACACTCTTCCTGCCTAAAACGGATAGTTCCAGCTATCGATTTTCTGTGCCTGAGTTGTCCTTAATAAAGACTGTTTAGTGTGTATGTATAACACACACACTGAGACTGAGAGTTTTTCTTTCGCATGAAACTCAACTGAACTTGAAACTCCATGCTGTAGTAGATTCGCGTCTGGCATTAAAAGTTAACTAAGTGATGCATCGACAAGTTTGCATTTGTATCCAAAAAAATATATTAATTTATATATAATTATAAGTAAATGTTTTACACTTTTCTTTTTTAGACAGCGAGCAATAATTTGTGACCGATATTTTAGATGTAGCGACTGTGATAATGTGAATGTGAAGTATCACAACCCTAGGAGACCGAGCCGCGTCCTTAGAGTCATGTAGAATACAGATGAACATGGCCGAGGTAGAGCTCCTTTCTCCGGGAAACAGAACAGGAAAACGTCTTGGTTTATAGCATGTTGTTGTTTTTTTATTGCACGTATTGCATTGAAACGCATCGTATCACATCGCATTGGTGGCTATGCATCGAATGCGAATCTCATCAGCCTCGATAATGGACATGTGCATATCTAGCCCATAGTGATACTGATGTTGCTAAATGGGGGGGTGTGGCTTTATAGGGCTGTCTGTTACTAATTAGAGAGTGTAAAACTGATGGACACAAACTGTCAATTGTTCAGTATTTATGCATTGATTGGCTCATTGTCATCCAGAGGGCGGGAGGGGTAAAAAGGCCGATTTTTTGTGTATATATTTAGGTGATAACTCATTGCAGTCAATTTGTATAGTGACTATACATTTTGTGCAGGGTCGAATCCCTCATTAGAAGAACACGAGCTCCAATCCCAGTGTCATCTCGTTTAAAAATGTGGCAGGTGCGAGTGCAGGTTTGGGCAAAGCCCTTGGTTAAAATGTTTGCCAATGCCGGCGAGTGATGTGTTGCTGAGCGTATACTTCGCCATATTGTAGATGAAACAAAGTCTTTTCGTTGTGGGAGTGTGTAATTGGGAACAGGTGTGTTCGGTCCATGCTTGGAGTACGATGAGTGCTGTAGTGTGTAGGAAGTGGAGTCAGTGGTGGCTTTGTTTGAAATGGAAAATGGAGTACGGAATGATCCGATGCTAGCCAATCAGAGGCATCTCTGAGCTCGTGAATGCAGAACGGAGTAGCAGTTTTGGTAAAGAAAATGTAATTAATTGTAAGGATTACATTTAATTTAGTAATGGACTCTATAACTGGAAAAAATAAAATCAACTTTAATAAATCAGTGCACAATCCAAACCAATCAAATTACTGGAGTCTGTTACAGGCTGAGTTGATACACATTAATAATAATAATATAATAACATTTGTAGCCACACTGGATAAAGTGCCCTAAAGAAAATCATCGCAGTGAATAATGCGTTGTTTCTGCAGATCGGTCCACTGACCGTACAACAACAGCTCGATGCTCTTACCAACACTCCGAAATCAATGATTTCCTAGGCAGCTCTTCCTCCTTGTTGTGTTTTTAGGGTGAGTTTAACACAATGTGCTGTCGCTGGCACTGTGCTCCTGGTCACAACTTTTTTTTTTTTTCGGCGAAAATCTGTACCTTTTCTTTTCCTGTCTCAATGCAAACAATAAAGAAGCCTTCAACCTTCATTTGCTTTCAACCTTCGAGGCAGTATTCCTTTAAAGTCTCAAGTCATTTCAACACTAAAGTATAATCACTATAACTTTAGATGTTAGTGGATGATCATCTTTTGTTTTACAGTCGAATATACAGAAAAGAGGATCGGAACAAAGGCCTGAGTTTAATGCACTTTTCTATAAATGTTGTTTCCATTGATAATAAAGCATCTGAGAAGATTGGGACGAATTAAAGTTTATATTAGGTTTATCTTATCAAAATGTTTTGAGACTGGGCAAGGGTTAGGGTTAGGGTTAGGGTTAGTTTGAGTTTGAGTGGCACGTGTGCTTTAAGAGCGGAAGAACATCGCTGGAAGACGATGAGAGATCTGGAAGACCTTCAACGAGCTCAACCACCACAAATGTCGAAACCATTAGACGAAGCTTGTGCATGTTGATCGCGGAGGACAATCCACATGATCTCACTTCCACACCCACCCTACTGGCCAGATTTGGCTCCTTCATTCCCTTGCCGATGATAAAGCTCGGCTCATAAGCCGCCGTTTTGACACCATTGCGGAAAACCAGCACGAGGTGCCTGTCACGCCTCGAAAAGAAGGGCAGTCATCATTCAAATTCATCCCAAAGGTGTTCAAAAGGGTTGAGGTCATGTTTGGCTTAAAAAGCTGGGTGTCCTAATACTTATGTGCATAAATTGTATATAACTATGAGAACATGAGTGTAAAATAAAGAAGTAACTTGTTCAGAGTACAGTAGCCCCGCCCCCTTCCTCTGCTGTATTCACAGCCACTGATCAGCATGATTGCGATCCACTAGCTAACACTGATTTCTTTGATAAGTGAAGGTGGGTACACGCAGCCTCCTCTTCGACAGTCTCGCTTTAACTGCTGTTATTAATTAACTGCCTTTCGCTCGGCGTAGCATCGTAAAGCGCGAGCGCCCGCCCGCACGCGCGGGGTGACGTGCTGCCTGACGGGCCGTCTCTGTGATAACAGTGTGTTGATAAATGAGCGCCAGGTCTTTGCTGTCACATGGATACATCTTGCTGTTTACTCATGAATATGCACGGGTGTATTTGCATATGCAGAAACGCTCAGACGTTTTTATCTGATTTACAGGCTCTACAGTCACTCAGTCAATTGGCGTTCTGACACGCCGTTAATAACGGCAAAGGAAAAGAAAGAGGCGTGTTTTGCTGTTTGGTCGGATGAGGCCTTTTCTTGTGTTTTGTAAGAAAGCCATAGAATTTGGAGGGAGACTATCTTTTGCTCGATATTGCGTCTTTCTAATGGCCGTGAATGCAGTGTGAACCCAGGTGAACGAAGATTCATCCAAATAACCATCTGCTCAACGCCTGGAGGCTACCACGTTCTCGATTTCAGAATGCTAAAATGGGTTTTAGACATACACTATATGGACAAACATTTGTGCACATCTGACAATAAGATTTGTATGTGATGTTAAATCCCCCATTTGATGTTATAATAAACTCCACTCTTCTGGGAAGATGTTGCTATGGATTTTGGAGTGGGCTTGTGGAGATTTGTGCTCATTCAGCACATTGTCAGGGTCTCCAACAATCCTACAGTATACAACTGTGTGCCTCCGATTACGTATGGCTGAAAAAGTCAGCCGTCTCAATACTTTTGTCCATATAAAGTGCTAAAATCCACACATACACAAATGGATCCTTTGCACCATAAAGTACACATTCCACGAAAGATCACAATTACTTTTACCATACAAAACATACAAACCCTGTGCAGTTTGAAGGGGCTTTTACCAACATATATGATAGGGTGAAGCTAGAGAACAAGCACAACAAATGAAACGAGATCCCCAGGCAAAGAAAGCATTAAGCTTAGAATCCTATCCACAAATTAACTTTATTCGGTTTGGAGGGTCTGGATAGAAGCGATGTTTTTTTTTCTCTGAAACCAAGGTAATAACACTGCATGCCAAAGTCCTTATGTAACCGGTGTCCATCAGAGACAGCCAGTCAGTGGGTTCAAGCACAGATGCAAAAGCTTCATACATACAATCTCTCACCTATTTGCTGATATCTAATCTAATCAAGCGACATGCATGTTTTTAGGAGGAAACTGGAGAACCCAGAGGTAAGCCACATGGACACAGGGGAAACGGGAGACTGTGTGAAACTCGACACGGACAGCAGCCCAAGCCCGGGATTAACCAAGGACACCAGAGACAAACAAGGACTCTGGGGGTTGTGAAGCAGCAATGATTCCTGCTGGTCCACCATGCAACCATAACTGCTGCTGTAACCGTTCAGCAAAGCAATGAGTCTAAAACTTTCGGAACATTTTGATGTCATGGTGACATGAGTATTTGCCTCATTATTTGTCAAGGAAGAATAAAAAATAAAAATGGTTTCAGAGACTAAATTGTCCACATTAAATGTAAGAATAAGCAGATAAAAATCACCATGTTCATCATTAATTAGAAACAAAGGCGCTCCATCGACCTATAGGGATTCCACATTCAGATTTACCAGAAACCTGAAACGAAAATACACTTAACAGCCAAATCAAGGTGATGATCACACCAATACGCACTTGTTAAAAAAAAAAAAAAAAAACATTCAGAAATTGGTCCCTCGCTGCTGCTGTAACAGCCTCTCTTGTGAAAAGCCATTTCACTAGATTTTGTAATACGGTGCTGGGAAATTCTGCTTATTCAGCCATCAGAGCATTAGCAAGGTCAGACGCCGATGTCGGGTGAGGAGGCCTGGGGCGCAGTCGACTTTCCGGTTCAATCCGAAAGTGTTCAGTGGGGTTGAGGTCGGGGCTCGTTGCAGGCCACTCGAGTTCTTGGGTATCGACCTAGCCAAGCCGTGTGACGGCAAATCTACTGCTAAAGCGCGCACAGATATTCTAGGGGAAAAAATAATCTTTTTTAAAATTTGTGGAAACTGTTTGAGGAACAAGTCGCATATGGCTGTGATGGTCATGTTTTCAATACTAAACGCTCGGAGTGATGGATCGGTCCAGCGGCCGATGTTTGCTGTAATGCTCACAAAATTGTAGTCTATTGAACACGACTGAAGGATTACTTCAATTGATGTTGTGTTCACACCTTGACAAAAGAAGGCAACTGGGACCTCCTGAGTTGTCTCAAGTGAGTTCAAATCCCGAAAGCCATCCATGGGCAATATCGCAGGAGAGCGAAATTGGCTATTGGGGAAATGGATGGCATGCTTTCTCTCCCCTGACAATCTCAGCAACTCTAGACAATCATGGGCTTTTGTATGCAGAAAGGGAGGGATAATGCGTTCCTGTCTGAGTCCTGAGTGAGCCTCACTGCCTAATATGAGCAAAACTTTGAAATGATGCAATGGCTGGCTACAGGGGAATTTAGAAAAGAAAAAAAAAAAAAAAGGAAAGTGTGCTAGCCTCAGTTCTACCCAGTTTGTAGTGGGCTAGTGTTTCGGCAGGCTCAAATTAGGGGCAAAATGTGTGAAAACATAAAATAAAGAATCATAATAAGCCTTCCTAATTGGACAATATCTTTCCTTGAAACCGAACCCTGCCCCATCCCTTTGCACTTGAAAAAAACCCCAGCCTACTTGGAAATCCATGCGCCGAACTACTGACAAGCAGACTGTTTTTCACTTCTGCATTACTGTATTTAATTCTGAGGATCCGTTTCGAATGGGTGCCGGGGAAAGGCGGAAGCGATGGCGAGAGCTTTGTGTTTGTATTCTGCTGGTGGCATCATGTCAGCGTCTGTTGTTGGGCTTTTTTTTCTTTCTTTCTATTTTCTGATTTCTGTGAACGCTTAGTGCCCAGAAGCTGAGTGCTGCAGTGTTGTGCAGTCAAACCCCTCAATTACCCCAAGCGCTCGCCATCTCTCTCCATCATTCTTCATCTTTGCTTCTTCGCTGAGGCCAGAATGCAACAGGAAGGCTTGCTCAACCTGAGTGCTTACCCATCTCATAATAAACCAAAACACAGGCACAGTCTAAGTATGCAGTTCCCCTCTGTCTCTAACACAAACACACACACACACACACACACACACAAACACACACGCACAAACACTGTTTTCTTCATGGTGGGTGGCATCGTAATAAGTAACTGAATAAATAAATGTTGCATCCAGATTGTGTGTGGTGTGTGTGTGTGTGTGTGTGTGTGTGTGTGTGTGTGTGTGTGTGTGTGTGTGTGTGTGTGTGTAAGTGAGATAGAAAGACAAAGGAAGCAAGCAGGTGATTTGTATGTGTTTATTCACCTGTTTCTCTGCAATACGTCCATTTTTTTCAGGGTCTTGCATCAGTGAAACAAGGGTGTAGTGGTGTTAGCGTTGCTTGGTAATTGTCCGAAATCTGCGCGTGTGTGTATGTGTGTGTAATGGAAAGATGCTTTCCCAGCTATAAATCTCGGCAAAGACGAATGAGCGGAGTGTGGTCTGGTTGCTTTGTTTTGTTTTTCTGGCCAGCAGACCTCCTCTTGTTTACACCGAACTGCACTGTCCAAAACAAAGCTGTTTCGATTTAGAACAGCACACTCTCTTTTTTTTCACTTGCTCTCTCAAGCGCACGCACACACACACACACACACACACACACACACACACACACACAAGTTATGTGTGTCCCTGCCTATCTACCCCACCCCTGAGCTAATGCCCAAGGCACTTTTAACACTGCTGTGCCTCCGAGCACAGAGAGGGGGAGTAATTGGATTGCTGTGGGTAATAAAGCGCTCATATCCTGCACAGCATCTGGATAATGCAGCCATCAGGAAGAAGAGCTCATTAAACAAAACAATCACCTCTACCACTACCAGACACCGATCCTACCTCACAAAGCCTACTGCCACAAAAAAACGCACAAAACGAACCCGAATCATATAAAAGCGTTACACTTTATGATCCTGTCGCGAGGTCGTGAATTGAACGCGCTATAGACAATACAGCGGTGCACACATACTGTATGAAGAATTTCACTGCAACGCAACTTCATTCAGCACATCTGTTATAAAGGCAGTCTTATTAAAGCCTGACTCACCCAGAAAAAAAGCGTAAGAAAAGACGTTAATGGTCTGACCCGCCTCGCCTTCATCTCGCACTTATGCCCTTTTTTTTGTCTCATGCTTTTTAATGTAAGCATAAAAGTTGCCTTTTTCTACATTCTCCCAAAGATCTTTTCGGCGCTTTCGCTCGGTATTCAATATAATTACTTCTTTTAAATGCCTTTTGTACTGCGGCGCTGACGGACTCTCGAATCTCATTGGTCACAAGGTGTGCATTATGTACAGCCGATCCGGCTGTAACGATAACACGGCATTATATGATTACTTCAGCGCACTAGTTCTAATACGTTATTGTTTCCATAGTAACAATACATTCACGGGAACTTGTATGGAAGAAATACCACACGATCTGTGACTAATAAACGGATAAATGGAGATGGTAAGTGTATAATCGGTAACATGGTATTGTTTGGCGGATTGCTCGATGTTACGACGTTCTGTGAAAAGAAGTCTTGAGGGTCTGCGTGCTTTGCGAACTTTTCCCGGCAGGTTTTCGGGACGGAGTAGTTGACG
Organism: Silurus asotus; assembly: GCA_024362625.1. Taxonomy (NCBI): domain Eukaryota; kingdom Metazoa; phylum Chordata; class Actinopteri; order Siluriformes; family Siluridae; genus Silurus; species Silurus asotus. Next base: position 4,666,304 of record MU551646.1, on the reverse strand, counting down.
CTTTCTGGTTGCTCGGTTAAAGAGGCTGCATTTAAGAAATGGATGGAGGTGCAGATGTTGCGAACTAAAACAATAAATCTGTTAAAATGCACAATGTGCCATTCATTACAGGCGAATCAAAGTGATTGTGTTACTCAAAATACACACACCTGACCCAGGGCTGTAATAGGAAAAGAATCCAGGGGCGGTAATGAAATTCTGCTTCCACAACCAAACAGCTCAGACACTGACGTACACTATATGAACTAAGGTTTGTGGACATCTGACCAGATGTGCTTTGTGAACATCCCATTCCGCATTTAGTCCCCTATTTGCTGTCATAATAACCTCCACTCTTCTAGGAAGGTGTTCCACTAGACTATGAAGTGTGCTTGTGGAGATTTGCAGAGGAACTCAAGATCTTCCACTCTAACCCATGTAAATCATATCTCCATGAAGCTGGCACTGTCATGCTGGAAAAGATTTAGGTCACATTGTTCATGTAAAAGAACATTTTCATTCCACCTCCTCCAAATAAATCATATACTCATATACTCATAACATATACTCAGGTGTCCCGATACTTTTGTTTTATATATAATAACTTGCTAAACTGTTCTCTAGCAAACATAAAGATCCCACCGGGTTTAAAAAAGTGCACTAGAACCAAATCTTCATGGAGAAGGAAGAGCGCAACGTTACCACATCAACGGTTTGGAGAAGAACCACATATGGCTGGAGAAGTCAGGTGTCTTTTGCACATGTAGTGAATATGAATACGCTTTTTTTTTTTTTTTTTTTTTNTTTTTTTTTTTTTTTTTTGCATAACGCTTCCACAGATGCTCGTTAAAATCGAAAAGTCTTAAAAACATGCTATTTAGCAAATAGAAGCATATAATCGTTGACATGGTGAGATTTTCTGTAAATGTTTATTTGTGTTCGGAGTCTCGGGTGTCATTTCTTTGTAAAGGTCACAGGGGAGCCTTCAGGAGATTTTGGTGTCATGGTAACATGACAAGATGTGTATTTGCCTCATTAAATGTGCTGAGGGCGAGAGAGAAAAAGAGGACGTTAGTAGCCTATAAAATGCGATTGCTGAACAGTTCAACGTAAGTATAAATGGATTAATTAATAAACTGGACTTTTTTTTTCTTCACTAAATCCTAATACTAATAATACTAGGACTGTTCTAAGTTCTACTAAATACTGATGTGCTTCATTGCCTGATCACGTGGTGGCGTGATGAGGTTTGCTTAGGGAAAAGTCAATAGACTTTAACAAGATGTCTGAACAGATTAGAGCATTTTAAGGAACATGTGCGTTCTGCTTTTACAGACTTTACACATTGCAAAATTACTTTTTTTTTTTTTTTATATTTTTAACCTTAGGGCTGCCTGTTGCTTTTTTGGAAATGTTGTCATTTTCGTGACCTTCTGCAATTGTTCAGCTAATCATCTCCGTTTGTAGGGATGCTGAATGCTGCGGTATGACGCCGAACACTAATAGTGTCAGGAAATCCAGAAAAAAAAAAACCCCGTTCCACCGGGGCTGAGAAGCATGTATTCGCTTATTTTCTAATCGAGCTGATTCTTTTTACATCGCACAGGCATGTAATGGCCTGATTTACATTCGAATGTGCTCGGGAACAACGGCCTGGAAGTGATTAAGTGGCGAATTGATCGCGCTGATGAACTGTCACAACCCTCACCCACAACACAGACATTTCTGGGTCCGGAGTAAATAGTAAAGCCCGGATTTGTGAACTGTACGACTGTGGAAACAGACATGACGTGCGCACCTGAGAGGAAGTAGCTCGTTATCGCGTGCGGTTCCCAGACTCATAATACGGAACGTTTAGATGAAGAAAGAAATGTTAATGGTGCTGTGGTGTGAATAATAGCTGTCAAATTGTGAGAAGGAAGTGAGAGTAGAGAGAGCATCTTCCGCTCAAATAAATGACAGACGGAGCTCCTATTAGAGCTGTGAAGGTGCAGATTTTCAGGCCTTTTTGTGTGCATTTTTTTAAAATAACCCGTTCCCGATCTGTGCTCGGATACACCTTTAATCACTGGCTCACGGTCACATCCGTGCTTACTCGTCGTGTTAAACTACTAGGGTAGATTACTTATTGATTGGACAAATGGCATGAACGGGGGAAGAAAAATAGGGGTTATCCACATACAAACGCACAGCAGCACAGTTATAGCACGAACACAATGCCTTTCTCCTTCTCTCTCTCTCTCTCTCTCTCTCTCTTTTGCTTCTCTGCGCACGGTGTAACTAGGGCAAGCTGAGGTAAGAGTGTGTCATCACGACTGGAATATAGTTAGCGAGAGAAAAGCGCACACACACACACACACACACACACACACATAGTCTATAGATAACATAAAGCACACAAAACATACTGATACTGCGCAGAGTAGCACTTATTATTCAGGCATTCACTACGCTAAAGTCTGTATGCTGTACACAATGTGATACGCATACGCCACTGCTTACACTGGCACATGGCGTGCTGAATGGATTTCACTTGTACTGGTAATGGAATGGCATTTTGTTCACAATAAAATCAATGTCTATGATATAAATAATAAAATATATATATTCCATTTTTTATTTTATTTTTTATACCGAACAGGCATAACATTATGACCGCCTGCCTAATGTTGTGTTGGTCCCCTTTTGCTGCCAAAACACTTCTAATTCATCAAACTTTAACATCATTAACTTCTTCAGCAATTTGAGCTACGGGAGCTCATCTGTTGGAACGGACCACACGGGCGAGCCTTCGCTCCCGCACGTCCTTTAATGAGTCTCGGCCGTCCATGACCCTGTCTCTCCTTGGACACCTTTTGATAGATACTGACCACCGCAGACCGAGAACATCCTACACGAGCTGCATTTTTGGAGATGCACTGATCCAGTTGTCTAGTCATCACATTTTGGCTCGTGTCAAACTCGCTCATATCTTTACCCTTGCCCATTTTTCCTGCTTCTAACACATCAACTTTGAGGAAGAAATGTTCACTTGCTGCCTGATATATCCCACCCACTAACTAGTCTTATTCACTTCACTGGTCATAATGTTATAATGTGTGTAAGTCTACACAGTGAAAAAGAATTGAATAAACGAATTATACAGTGTTAATTTTATTTTTTATTTCTCGATAACACCATTTTATCTTTATACCCCTGCTAGCGCTCAGACTCCGTTTCGAGACACGTGAAAGCCAATCAGCACTTCTATTCGAACTGCTGCTCATGCTACATCACAGGGTAAAGTAACAGAATATCCACTCTCAAATCCATGAGCTCACGATTGGCTATCTCTGTGACTGACGGGCTTGAAAGGTTTTTCCATCCCGCCCACCCAGAGATCAATTTTGCCGCCTTGGACCGCTGATCACAGAGACGATTTCATGTGATTCATAAGACCTCAGTTAACATCGGTGGTTTGGGACGAGAGAAGGTTTCTCAGGCAGCCTTCTGCTCTCCGAGTCAACACAAATGAGGACAACACTCCAAACCTTCTCTCATGGGCAACGTCAAAACTCTCAATAACTAATAACGCCTTCCTCAGTGCCTATATCTTAAAGATCGCTCATCCACCTGAAACGCTAACACAACGTCGGCATGAAAATACATTAGCGGGCACTTAAGTGCTGGAAACATCCTGCCTGCTCCACACAAATAATAGATAGAAAGTGGATTATCCAATGACTGGTTCAGTGATCAGCAGGTTCGGTCCCAATTTTTGTTGACTGACGGATTACAACGGAATGGAAGAAACGAGTCATTATGGAATAAAAGTCTCTTTGTGGAACGCGAAATGGCATTATGAAATAAATGCAGGTTTCACCTGAAGCTGCTTTGGAGTAAAAGCTGGTTATTATGAAAATTAAAAAATGAACTGAAATGTGACAACATTATTGGGAAAAAAACCACTGTGATGAAATATTTTATAAAACGTGGAGTGCCATGAATTATTTTGATTGAATAATTTCACATGTATTTATTGCTGCATTTATTTATTCTCTTATTTTTTTTTAGTACGTTTCTTTGCTTCCCCTTGTTTTTATGTCGCGTCAGGGTTGTTTTCATGGTATCAACAGTTTTCCGAAACTGATTATAATTCATTATAATTCCCATCAATTATCCTCATTCTGTGTTTTCCTTATGGCTGAGACACATTCCAGACATGTTGCACTCCCTTCCCTTTCGGACCCTAAAAATCACGCCACAAATCATACCCTCTCAATTCCTCTATACAGGGGATGTGGAATAACCTGAAATGCCTTCAGCTGTGTTACGGCTGTAACATGCTACTACCATTCCTAACACATTACTACCCCCACTGGCCCTCCTAGCATGTCTGTACCCTTATCATAAATGACAGTTATCGAGGGGTTTAAAAGAACCAGAAATCAATAAAAGAATATTTTTGCCTTTATAGTTTTATTTTTTGGGGGTTGGGATGTCGCCTTTTCTCATGACCCCTCTCTCTCTCTCTCTCTTTCTCTCTCTCTCTCTCTCTCTCTCTCTCTTAACGTGTAACAACGGTGTGATAAATATTTAATTGTCATCGTTGACTCCTTGTAGCTTTATACGGCTGATTAATCCCGTAATGGCGTCAAATAACCTGTGTGAAAATTTCACCCATATCAGCTGCCGAGTCGGATTCCAAACATTATTTATAGCGGTAAAACTCTTTCTGATTTCGAAATGCTGCTTCACACTGTAATTTCTCCCCCTCACAAAGTGTCAACCCAGAAATTAATCAAGTGTCAGTGGAAATCATCTCTCTCTCTCTCTCTCTTATGAATCGTCTGACTGTATCGCTCACAGCAGTCCTGTTCTTTGAACAAGACCTCGCAACATCTCCGAGCTGAATTTAGCATTTTGATGAGTGCATGCCTTCTGACTTCCATTACTGAAATATCGACCTCGCTCTCTACCTGCTGATGTTTTTGACTGAAATTTCCCTCCTATCATTGATCCGGCAGAGTGCAACTACATAATCCGGGAGACGTCTTATTAAAGTCAATTATGCCTAATTAAATTTCACGTCCCGTCGTGCGCCCGCTGCGCCGCGTCTTTAGCTTGACGACTAGCGCTGGCTTTCTCGGTTCGAGGTCGTTTAAAGCCAGATGTTACCGAAGTGCTCGGGTTCGCTGCGCCGACCTCGAAGCACGAAAGAGATGAATATATCTGGAAGGATCTGGGCCGTGATCCGTTTATTTATTTATTTATTTTTATCAGGAGAAGTTAGTCGCTTTTACTGATGATATTTCTGAACGTTCGAGAAAGGTTTCGTACACTCGAGACTTCTCACCTACCATGATTCGAGCTAGCTTTATTACATTATAGCATGTGTTTAAATGAACAACAGATTAAAAAACTCATCAGACTCTTCCTCATAAAATATTCCACTCATGGCAAAAAAAATAAATAGAGCGTGATTATTTATATTCGACAACCAATAAAATCTGAGGGCAGGTGAGATTTATGGCAGCCTTGAGTCTTTCTGAATTAATGAGAGCCTCAAAACTGTCTGCAATTCAAGCACACTCCAGCAATACATCATTTTGATGTGAAGGTTTACAACTTTCATTTGGTCGGTATTCAAAAAAAAAGAGATAAATAAGAAATCGGCCGCGTCGTCGTCATTAGGTTCAAATGTGTTGTTCTCGGCAATCTTTAGCATACGTGACTGTCTCGTGCTGTTCGTACCGAAATAAGAACAAATGTAGTATAGTAAACAGACTAGCATAATGTGCTCCATTTGGGAAACTAATGGAGCGTGCAGAATGGATAGTTTTTGCGCTAATCTGTCCCATCGTGCAAAGTGCTCGGAGCAGATAACAGACAAAAACCGCATCTGTGCCGCTGCTTCTGTCTCTGCCTTAAAACTGTATTTGTTAATGAACTGTATACTACACTGAAACTTAATGAGGCACTCTTGTTTACATCACATGCATTTTAACAACATGCATTTCCCTTAAGTAGCAAACACTTAGTGCTCAAATTTGATCATCCTCACTTTGTTATCCCTCCATATAAAGCACAACGATTTCAAATTCATAAATAGTTTCCTGCCATCGAATTTTGGCATTGCTCAGAGGCGTTCCTATAGATCACTACGTGCTTGGAGTGAATGCAATTGAGAGTCCTACACATGTCCCCTTCCTACACTGTTATGCCATGGACAAAATCTTTACACACTCATTGCAAAACAAACATGAACAACTCCGCCCCATCCTGCCCTGTCCCATGGTTTACTAGATTGTCTGCTAGCTACGAATATGTTGCTCGCGTTTTTATCATATTATTATAATTCATGCAAAAGGCTTCAGAGTGGACATTTCTTCAGATAAGACCACTAATGAAAGTCACTTTTACTACCAGGTTGAGATGTTAGATTGTGAATATTATACACTATAAGGCGTTGATCCAATTCAGTAGTGAGAAGTTTTTCTCTCTTTTTTTTGTGCGCTTTTAGAACCAATATATTTTTTGCTTTTGTTGAACGATTTTCAATTGCGTATTTATGTGCAAGTATGACCACAGACCTATAGTGCATACTTTTATTTCGTATTTGATATCGTATTATATGTGATTTTGTGAGACGTTTCATTTTTAAATGTTCCAACAGTCAATAAGTTGAATGAACTGTTCTCACACACTTTTTCAGCACAATTATAAAATGACCAAGTCAAAATGATCTACCTAATATACATAAATAAATACCTATTTATTTAATGTCATGCAATCTACCCACACTACCTTTGCGATCGACCGGTAGATCTCGATTGACGTATTGGGCTCCCCTGTTCTAGTTCATAATTGCAAAGCAAAGCATTTCAATCCTGACATTTTTCCTATTAATGAGATTTTGCGATGATTTGCTTTATAGATTTTTTTATTATTTTTTTCCTTCAAGAATCTGCAAATAATTTGCTTGTAAGAGCCAAGACCTTATTCAGACACTGAGACAGTGCATTCTTTCCGAAAGACTGATCGTCTTGTCTTCCTCATTCAGCGGATTGGTGTTTAAATGAACCAATCACTCCATCATGAGCAGAAGATTTGCTCCGCTCGTGTTCGGCGTCTCAGTGTGCCATTCGGCAAATCGTTCCGTCATGAGTCTTTTAAACTCGATCTTATCTTTCGGCGCATTTTTAAACATTCATGAATTGTGTAAAGTCGTATTTGCCTAAACCTTATCTTCTCCTCATCCTCTTGAGTCTTTCGGTCAAGCCCGAGATTCGCACTGCTCTTGTTCAGGAAGTCGGGGAAAGATTAAAGAGTACCATCACAGTCTAAGCGGTTTCAGGGAATGTAACAGTAATCCCTGGGACAAATCATTCTTCTAAACACAGACATAAAAGCTTATCTTGAAATAGTAAACACTGTACATTGGAGTGAACTACACAACTGAATGAATTCTTGAACGGATCAGAGCGTGTAGCCAAAGGATTCAAATGGTTCAATGCAAACTCACACTTTTCAACTCTAATTCCCAGATCACACCTTCTCTTCATTTTTATTTGTTCCTTGACATATCCCCTTGCAGGTGGTAAAAAATAGGTGACTATACGAATGGAAATGGTTCAAACGAAAGCAAAATAATACTGTGATGAAAATCTAGAATTGTTGTCCGTTTATATTTCTCAGCTCTATATGTAGCTCTCTTTAAATCGCTGTGTGTGAATGACGGGGGGTTGTGTGTATACTGTTTGAATAGTTCGTTATTAAGGGTGGGCCACTCTCAAACTCGTTTTCCCTCACTTTTCTAATAATCCCTTTAATAACCACTGTGAAATATTTATAAAATCACTACAGTGAAACTAGAAGGACAACATTTCCTGCCAACATTTCTGCCAAGTGTTCCAGTCAGACTAAAGTCTAAGAGCGATTGAACAATATACTTGAAATCCGCTCATTGATGAGGTGTCGTTTTTTAATACGCCGGGCATTTTCTTCCTGAACCTCTTATAAAAATGAAAAATAACGATTTTCTTTTAAAAGATTGAAATAACCCATCTTTTTCTTATGTTGTTAAGTTAATTGTTAAATACCCATCAGAACCATGAACAATAAAATAAACTGGAAATAAAAATAGGTGATGAGAAGACAGCTGGTGTGTTTCTAATTTGTTTGTAATTAGAATAAATTTCCCCTACTGCTGTAAAGCATTCAACATTTGGCAAATTAAATCCAAACTGGATTGGATGTGAATCTATATATAATAATAATATAAGAGCTGTGTTTGATTACAGTAGGACCCCTGAATCTGCAGGTGATAACATGCATACCAAGCCCCGTAGCAGACACCTGAAACTGCGAACAGTAGCGAACGCTATACGTTGTACATACGGCACAGGCGTTTGATTGAGTTCCATTTGCACGTTAGGAAAATAAATCATAATATAATAAATAGGAGCTATTATTAAGCAAACTGATGTTGATTGAACACAAGCACTGTGACACTGTGAGACTTGATCTGATAACCGAGCCGGATACTACGTGACTAACAGCGTGGATACGCCGGACAAAGAGATGATTAATGTCCTGAGCGGGATCGCGCGAGACTGCGCACACTTTAAATTATCACTGTTTACTGTTTTTCGTTATTTTCAGATGGTGGATAAACGGATCTGTGCAAACCGAAACAGCGAATGCAGGGTTTTTACTGAATACACCCGATTTTACTCAAGAACAAGACAAAAAAACTGTAAAGTCCCTTGTCAATGACAGAGGGCTTTTATCAATACATGTTTTATACCTTTAGTGAGAAACGTGTTGGTGGAATTCAATAATTAACGTTCCCTTAAAATGATTGGGTTGGAAAATTGCACTTACAAACATAATGCCGTACCCAGAATTAGAATTGAGAGATTCACTGTATTCTGTATTCAAGAATTCTGATTTCTTGACTAAATATTAATGAAGAAATTAAAAATCAGTTCGAATGCTCCACTATGAAATCTTTGAGATTTAAAATCTAAATCATGCAAGATGTTATCTGGATTATCGCCTACAGTTTGTAGAAAAAATTTTAAAATAAATAAAGCACAAAGGTATCTGAGTTAGTGACTTTGGAAAAGAAAAAAAAAAAAAAAATGCTACACATTCTACATAAGAAATGTAAAAGTTAAGATCTTGCATCAATGTCGATCCCTCTGGGCTGTGAAAGGAAGAAAGAAATTAAGTAAAAGTCCCTCCGATCCCATGGTGCGGCCCCTCCGCTCAGCTGGAGCATATGTATTTAATTTGATCATGATTTTCGTCTAAATTTGTATTGTGCCCCGGGCTACCGCGTTAACGGTGTTGGCCGGCACCACCAGCAAACTAGGGCAGTATCTGCATTCCTTCTTTACACGTTTTGGAAAAGAAACCGAGATGGGGCACTCCTTTACATATACACCAAGACAGCAAAGACACAAAAGGATGCGTAACTGAATTGTTATATAAGTAGTCTAACACAGATATGTGCTGGGCTTGAAGTCATTTTAACTTGTCTGAATGTCAAGTGTGTGTGTGTGAGAAAGAGTGAGGGTGTGTGTGTGTGTGTGTGTGTGTGTGTGTGTGTGTGTGTGTGTGTGTGTGTGTGTGAGAGAGAGAGAAAAAAGAGAGAGAGGAAAGAAGGAGAGGAATGGAATTGTGGAATGGTGACACACTGCTAACACATTGGGGTCACGGTGAAAAACGGCTGAAGAGGAAAGAAGGGGAACAGAAAGGAGGAGAGACAGACGGAGACTCCCAGGGAGTAGCAGTGTGCTGGAGAAAAGGGGATTGAGGGAGAGAGAGAGAGAGAGAGAAAGTGAGCGAGAGAGAGAGAAAGAGAGAAAGTAAGACCAAGAAAGTGAGATGAGATTAGAACAAAGCTTTAGTGCTTGAAAATCGTACAATTTGACATATTATATACTAAACAAAATTGACATTTACAAATACATATTATAGGCATTTCTTTTAGACAGTTGCACTTTTGCCTAACGCCTACAACTGATTCCTCGCTAAATGCGCTTCACTTCTGAGACAGAGGTGTCAGTTATTGCAATGGCAACTGGCCCAGCCACATTGAAGGTCTTCACAGCATCTGGAATTGACACCAAAAATAACTGAAATGCAAGCGACCGCATCGAATCCTCGGGTGACCTTTCAGCTTTAAGCAGCTTGCATGTTTTGGTCAACATCATACCTGAAATGTGACCTTCTAAACGCTGAGTTGTGGCCGCGTTTTGGCAGGCCGCTTTATTCCACGGTGGTACGGGGCTAAGGCGAATGTGGTAAGTGTGGCCTGGCATCCGGCCATCACTCATTTACAATCTGCGATTATTCCTATTAAGGCTGAGGCCCATTCTCCATTCTGAAGGGATCGTGACAGAAAGCTCCACACAGAGAGCTGCGCGTGAGACGTTTCAAAAAGTTATTATTTTTCCTTTTGTGGTAAAGTGCTCTATTAGTGTCATAGTTAAATGAAAAAGGCGACTATAAAGTAATTCTTCTGTTTCCGAGCAATTTTTTTTTCCCTGCTAAAACTCCCGAAAATCGAAATCTGTGCAGACAAAGGAAAATGTACATTTTACAATCTTCCCTATATATCTGTACACCATTCGTCTAGATTAATCACACACAGTCTGTGGCAAAATTAGAGAACAAACTGACAAACTGCAAAAACTTTCCTACATAGTCATCCTATACAAAAAATTTTGTAATAAAAAATCCACAGATTTAATATTACAAATCATTAAAAAAGCAGATGCTTTACTTGTAATAATATGGTTTGTCTAAATGTCAAATAAAATATGGTTTCTACTTCTGTAATGAAATATTCAAATAAAAATAAATAAATAAATAAATAAATAAATCATCTCTTGCTCTACACAAATCCACAGGTTCCACAGACCTCATCATGCATCAATACACACATTTTCAAATGTAAAACGTGCACAGTTCTGTTGTGTCAGTGTCTCAACAATATGTCATTGCTAGGCTCAATGAGTGTAAAGGTGTCCTGTGCTGGCTATGTCTATACTAGACAGACAGACAGACAGACAGACAGACAGACAGACAGGCAGGCAGACAGGCAGAAGTACAAAAACAAAACATCTAAACAAATGCATCTGGTTCAGTGAGTGTCTTAAAATATAGTGCACTTTCTATATAACATTCTGGCTACCTTTACAATTCTGTACACTGTACAAATAAACAAACAAACAAACAAACAAACAAATTAATACGCAATTTATTTCCTCCCCGCCGTTGCATACTAATTCGCAGGCCATTGCATGGTACCTGAGAGGGTGATAAAAACATGGAACATGGACCCACTACAATTTTGTACTTCGGCTTGACCTCCAGACCTCCTGTTTTTTTTTTTTTTCCATTCACAGTAATAACAACCGATTTCAGAGCCCCATTAAAGTAACTGTTTTTCACCACTTCGGATTGGGAACGATCGTGGAAATGGCTGCCGGGCGGACTTTCATCTTCGGCCCCTTCGAAGGCCAGCGCGTAAACTTATACGACGTACACCAGGCCGTGGCTGAAATATATATATTTTTTAAAACGTACGTATAAAAGGTTTACGCTCTGATTCTGTGCTAATGAGCAGAACGCAACTACATGACGGGGTGTATTTCTGTTGGTGTTGGTATCTGCTCTAACGTCACACCTCCACAGAGGAGGAGATCAATCCATATAACGCTGCTGCATTCGGATTTATCGCATACACTGTCAATGTGCTTTTTTTTTCAGGGTTGTTTTTTTCTATAGAGGAAGAAAGGAGATGAAAGTCACGTGTTGAAGTAGCAATAGGAAAAAAAATATTGGCACCCTCGAATACTTGGATAACAGATACTGACATAACGTGGTGGGGTTACGCTGATACAATTATATGATTCATTTGCCAACATTCTGTATTCACATACCACACACACACACACACACACACACACACACTACTATGTGCTACTACTATGTACCATGTGTGTAACTTGAACCAAGAAACAAGTCTGAAGTCAAATAAAATGACACCATAAAGAAAGAAAGAAAGAAAGAAAGAAAGAAAGAAAGGGAATTTGAAAGTGAAAGAGGGAGAGAAAGAAAGATGGAGAAAGAAAGCGAGAGAGAAGGACAGAGAGGGAGAGGGAGGAAGAGGGAAAATGAGAAAGTGAGAGAGAAAGTGACAAAGAGGAAAAGAGAATGAAATGGGGAAAAGGGAGCGAGTGAGAGAAAGAGTGTAAGAGAAAGAAAGAAAGAAAGAAAGAAAGAAAGAAAGAAAGAAAGAAAGAAAGAAAGAGAACGCTATCCTGAAGGTCGGCGCACCTGTTAGTATGGTGTTCACAGCGTTAGCCACACCTGCGCACGCGCGTCACAGGTCAACTATAGGCGTATATTCACTATACTGCGTTTAAAAAACAACTTCGAATAAATGATTTACATAAATAAATATCGACAAACAAACAAATATATACATTTCAAGAGAGAGAGAGAGAGAGAGAGAGAGAGAGAGAGACGCTACTTACTGAATGTTGGAGCTGTTCCAGTGGACCGCGTGCCGGCTCGCGCGCGCCAGGTAAAAGTTCGCACAGGTGAGCGCGAGCAGAAAGAGCGCGAGCGCGGCGAGCGCCATAATCCTTCCCTGCCTATCGATACCGCCGTCGCCCCGCGTCTCCCGTCTTTATCTCTCCGTGTCCTGTGTGAGAGTGAGTGTGTATGGTGTCCGGTCCGTCTCGTGTTGTCTCGTCTCGTCTGGTCTCGGGCCGGTTTCTGCAGGTCCCGTCAGTCACAGCAGCGTCCCGGTCGCAAAAAATGAGAAACAGCAGCAGAAGCAGAAGCGCAACGACGCCAAGTAGCGGCTCAGACCGCGAGCACGGCGATGCGCGCGGACCGTGCACGCTGCATGCAAGTCACACGAATCCATAGCCAGCACCGCGTCCCCATGCCTCAATTATCCCTCCTTCTTTTCCTTTCCTTTTCTTTTTTTCTTTTCTTCTTCTCTTTTAAATCAATCCTGCACCGCAGAGACCTGAAACCCTCTCCCCCCCCGCTCGCTCGCGACGTCTCGGGACGGAGGAAGGCTTTTACCTGGACCCGATGCTTGACATTGATAAAAAGCTAAAAAAATATATATATAGAAATGCATATAAAAAAAGAAAGAAAAAAAAGATCAATGCAATAGATAAATGAATAAAAGAAAGAAAGAAAGTGTCCCCTTTCGGAGGACAGTGCAGGAGAAGACGGCGCACCGCTGCGCACGAGCACGAGCGCGCGCACCGGTCCAAAGTGAACAAAGGCGAAGGATGCGATGAGATTCCGTCCGCGCGCCTGATAAGTTACTATATATATATTTATTTATTATTTTTGCACTATTGTGTCTTCTTTTTTTTTTTTGCTTTCTCTCTCTCTTTTTTTTAAAATGAAATATGCTTGACTATCTGATGCTCTCCATCGGCATTGATGATGCGCGTTTCACACTAACGCATAGAATGTGACCAGAACAGGTCCTCGTGCGAGTTTTATTCGCCTCCCTCCATCCGGCCCGAGCATCAACTAGCCTTAAGTTCTCTCTCTCTCTCTGTCTCTCTCTCATCCCTCTCTCTTTGTGTCTCTCGCGAATTGGTAGGCTGTGCTCGTTCGTCTTATAGCCCCGCCCCCTCCCCCTCTCTATAAACAGCCCCCACGTTCTTCAGCATCAGCTCCCTTCAAGACCAGAAGAGAAGACAGGCTCGGTCCCAAATCACACAATTTTCCTAAAAACATCAAATTAAATCGAGATCTACCCTATATATAAAAAATATAAAAATATATAAAATCATACTAAATTGCAACCTAAGCTGGTTCAGAAAGAGTTTATACAAATTCTCATCTCAAACTTTCTTTCTTTTTTTTCCTTCTTTTTTTCTTTTTTTTTTTAATGAAAAGAGGCCTTTGGGCGGTCTCCCAAAACCTGTTCTATCTTCAGCATCAATAAGCTGTAATATGCACAAACTGATGTTTTTTTTTTTTGCCTAGACATTGAGTTGAATGCACAGACCTTTACACACACACTCAAACTTTCTTTCTTTTTTTTCCTTCTTTTTTTCTTTTTTTTTTAATGAAAAGAGGCCTTTGGGCGGTCTCCCAAAATCTGTTCTATCTTCAGCATCAATGAGCTGTAATATGCACAAACTGATGTTTTTTTTTTTTTGCCTAGACATTGAGTTGAATGCACAGACCTTTACACACACACACACACACACACACACACACACACACACACACACACACACATTCCCGTCCCTTCAGCATGGGGTAAGTCTGGTGTAATACAGTGTGATTATGGGAAATCCTCTTAGGCGAGTAAATTGATTCTCTCCTCTCTGCACTCCCCAACTCATCTGCATGCAGGGTGTGGAATTGATGGTTAATGCACCTGTGATAGGCAGAGCACGTGCACGCTCTTTTCCCTCTCTCTCGTGCACGTGCACACGCATACACGCACACGCACTACTACTGCTACTACTACTGCTACTACTACTCGTTCCCATCATTATCATTTTGCATTGAGGATGGCTTGTTGTCTCTCGCGTCGCCTCGGGGCATGTTGCTGTGGTGATTCTGTTTTTATGAAGGGATGCAGAGACGCTGATACAGATACATAGAAAAAGAGAGAGAAGGAGGGAGAGGAAAGAGAGAGGGAGGGAGTGAGAGAGAGGAAGAGGAATAGTTTCGGTTTCCTTGCCGTGCCTGCTGGGAATGAGTTGGTTAAAGAGAAGTCAAAATGATTTATTGGGAGAAAAGGAGGGAATAGAAGAAAAGTGGATGGAGAGAGAAAAAAAGAGAGAGGAAGACACAAAGAGAGAGAGAGAAAGATTTTTTGAGTGTGTGTTTAAGTGTGTGTGTGTGTGTGTGTGTGTGTGTGTGAGAGAGAGAGAGAGAGAGAGAGAGAGAGAGTGAGATAGAGAGGGAGATGAGGTGTCATTGGGGAATCCCTCTGTCTTTTCCTCTTTTATGTTTTTGCCTATCTCAGTCACCTGGATATCACAAGAGCTCTCTCTCTCTCTCTCTCTCTCTCTCTCTCTACTCACCCATATATCACACGAGCTCTCTCTCTCTCTCTCTCTCTCTCTCTCTCTCTCTCTCTCTCTCTCTCTCTCTCTTTCTCTCTCTCTCTCTCTCTATCTCTCTGTGTGTGTTAGTCTTTGTCGTCTGGCCCTGTCTTTGCCTACACCCATTGTGTCAAGCTACGTTGACTCTTTTGCAGTCTATTTCTGTCCTTCCTTGGCTCCCTTGCTCTCTCGTGATCTACCTGTCACTTTTTTGTGTGCCTTACACTCATCCATCTGCCATCCATCTTTTTCTCTTTCCTGTCTCTCTCTCTCTCTCTCTCTCTCTCTTTCGTTCTTTCTTCTTTCTCTATCTCTCATGTCTTTTTTTATTCCAGTGCAGAAGTGCTTCTCTTTCGCTTTCAACCTTCACTTCATTCCGACGATGGCAGAAAACCTTTGAAACACCCATGCAAATGCATTTAGTACATTTATGAAAAAAAAACAACCCTTCCCACAACGTCAGCATGCACGACTGTATACCCTCGTCATACACTGGAGGAAGGACCTCGACAGGAAATTGTGTTCACAATTTTTCTTACAAATCCACACTTTACTCAAAGACCTCTTTAGTCAAATGCTTTGGCCTCGTTCAACAACGGCCTCACTGTTGTTTTTTCCATTGTGTTATTTTCCCAACACAAACTGTTTCATATATCTATAAGAGGGGGGGTGAAGGAGGGGGCATTGTCAGATTTTATAAAGCAGCTTTCATTTGCAACACTGCTTCCCAATCCAATCGAGCTTTTCCCTCTCGATAGCAGATGAAGAAAAATGGCCCCTGTGGCGTAGCCGGGGCCGCCGGCGCACCGGCCCTTATGACATTTAGCTCGGCGCGGCCCTATCCGTCACACAGCCCGTTTCCCCCGCTCAAATCCAATCTCACTGCCCTCATAACGTTCAACCTAATACCAAACTCCCACAGCCGAGTCTTCTCCATGCACCAGCTGCGAGGGGAAATCACAGGCAGGGTGGCATGACTGACTTGACCCCTTGACACAGGAAGTCCTTTCTCAGACAGCCGTGTGACACACAGAGATGTGGCGGAGAGTATAAAGTGATGCATTCATCCAGCAAGCAGAGCGATTAGAGAAGGAAAAAAAAAAAAACAGACATATTTTTTTATTTGTGTGAACGACCTGACCTTTAAAATAAATTCACAATCGCAGCTGTAGCTTTTGGCAGATATGGTTTTCGTATGAAATTATTAAAATAAGTTTTGTTTCTGATTTTTTTTTTTCTCTCATTCCTTTTCTCTTTCTCTCTCGCACTCTCTCCTTCGCTGTCATTCCCCAAAGTGTTCAGTGTTGTGTTAGTAAACCGTGCTGACATCCACCCCCTCCCTCTGGCCTCCCTCCTGCTTGGCTCTCCTGCTCTTTCTCTTTCTCTCTCTCTCTCTCTCTCTCTCTCTCTCTCTCTCTCTCTCTCTCTCACTCCACTGACTGACATGAATTTTCAATCTCACTGTTTACCTTCCACTGCTGTGCCTAAAACAACACTGGCAAAGATAGAGCCCATGTAGGAGAAGGAGGGAGTGAGGGAGGGTTGCAGGGCAAAAAAATGGAGAGAGAGAGAGACTGAGAAAAAGGGAAAGAGGGAGAATGTGGGGAAGGAAAAAAAGGCAGAGGTGTAAGAGACCATGGAGTCTTAGGTGGGAGGTAAAATAGGTGCAAAAAGAGAGAAAAGAAGCTGGCAGTATGTGTGTGTGTGTGTGTGTGTGTGTGTGTGTGTGTGTGTGTGTGTGTGTGTCCGTGATACAATTGAAAGAATTTGGTTACAGTCCTATAATATAGACAAGTTTGTTTAGTCTCCGCCTCGCACTTTGAGTGCAGTGTCAACGTTTTTTCTTATTATTCTTATTCTTATTATTAGCATTATTATTAGTATTAATAAACTTGAAAATATACACAACAATGCCAGGGGTATAAAAATTAAACTAGAGTTAGAATAAAGATTGGAATGAAGACATTTGTTAAAGTACGATGAAATAATTAGAACAGTTAAGTAGATCAAATCTTTAGAAAATTAAATATCAAACACACACACACACACACACACACACACACACACTGTATCTGTATTACCCAATTGAATCAATTACTCAATTTCATCAAAATAATAAGAAAAGTATATTTCATTGATTTGTTTTATTCTATTTTCTTTATATATTTTTTCTTTTTTTTAAATCTTACTTTATTTATGATTTAACCAAGCAGACATTCTTTTTTAAACTGTTGATGTTCACAAAATGTTAATAATAATAATAAGCTGCTTTAACAACAAACGACATGCAATTTTACGTTTTGTATTTCTTTCCCCTAACTGTACCAAAATCGAACCGAGCCGTGACTCAAAACCCAATGTACGTTCCAAACCGTGAATTTTGTGAATTGTAATAAATTAAATGAAAACCAACATCAAAGTATGTGTCAGAAGGGTTTGGACAAAATAGATAGACAGAACACCTTATATATCTCTTGGCTTTCGATTCTACAAGTTGTAAGGAGGACGCTCCTACATAATTTCAAAAAGGTTTCTGCTTTAGTTGATGACTTTGTATAACAGGAAATGAAGTGTATTGGTCCAAAATCTCCCACAAACATTCAGCCAGACTAAGAAGCCTTTGGTTTTATATCATTTAAACTATGTTCAACTATGCTCATTTGCACACTTGTTTTTTTTTTTTTTGCATTGCATTGCTGTTTACCATTGCATAAATTACCATTGTATATATCCACCTGTTTCTGTTTATAGTAACAGCCATCTGTATATTATAGCCATCTGTATATTATGTTCATAGTACATACACATCTGTAAATTACTCTTATAATATTTTTTTATCTAATTTATATAACTCATGTAAACACTGTATATCCTGCACTTGCTGCTATTGCACGTCTGGTTAAACCTAAACTGCATGTCTATATCCACCTGTTTCTGTTTATAGTAACAGCAATACATTATGTTCATAGTACATATGCTTCTGTAAATTTCAGTTTATAGTAATAGCCATCTGTATATTATGTTCATAGTACATACACATCTGTAAATTACTCTTATAATATTTTTTTATCTAATTTATATAACTCATGTAAACACTGTATATCCTGCACTTGCTGCTATTGCACGTCTGGTTAAACCTAAACTGCATGTCGTTGCCTTGTACGTGAACATGTGTAATGACAATAAAGTTGAATCTAATCTAATCTAATCTAATCTAATTTTCATCAGGGTTCAACCATTCTGTGAGTCATGGGGCCTTCTGAATGGAGGTGAAGTTAATCCTGGAAGGGAACATTAGTTTTGAAAAACCAACAACTGGAGCTGATCCAAGCCATTTTTTACTTATTTTTTACTTACGTTATCTGTATCGAGTATCTGTACTTTATCATTTTGCTAAACTTTTACTCCACTTCATTTCTACAGCACAGCAGGATATTTATCACATAATCAGAGCAGAAACATTTTATAATGGGCTTTATATTGTTTAAACGTGAAACACAATGGTAAAATAGAGCTTTCTTCAAGTGACACCCCACCTAAAAAAGCTAGCTGATACTAGTAATTGTTATATACGACAACTGGTATAATTTGTGCAATACTGAGCTGCCAAAAGATGACCAATGTGAACCTATAGAGCTAGAGAGTTTTAAAGAAGACCATTGTCTTTATCTTGTGACCAAACATTTTCTAATAGAGTCAGAAATTCTACAATGTACAGTATGTCTAGCCAACAGAAATTCATCATAACATGCATCATAGCATTATTTTACTAGGTGCCATCATGGTACAGTCTACATACATGTCTAAGTTTATATTGAACTGTGTGATTTAAATTGGTCTTATAATATTGATAAAATTGCAGTCTGCAGAAGGCATTACTCAACGAATTGTCTCATGAGAAAGGCATTAGCTAGCCGCTGGGAACAATTCAAGTATTTTTAGCATTTTTATTTATCCCTACTTCATTTCAACTAATTTATTTCATTTTGTGAAACTTCTTACTTTTTGCCTTGTCACAGGTCAGAAAATCATGCCATGCCTCGCAATTGGAAAGTGAATACATAAACAGCGAGAAGCGAGAAGACCACAAGCGTAACCCCACGGTTCTGGTGAGAGTGTGTAGAGTAAGGGTTCTCTCACAGTTTTTCTGTAATTATAGAAATATCTCTCCTTACAAAGTTATGAGGTGAAGATTAACTCTGTGATGACTACATATTTCATCAATGAAACAGTGGCACAAGGCACAAGGGTACAGTGTAACTTTAGGCACATAACCGGATGGCAATAAAATAGCACTTAGAAAAATGACCATTAGTTACATTTATTTAGTCATAAGGCGACACTCACTATATGGTTGATGGAGCCATGTTACAAAATGCTCACGTTCTTCATTGTATTGTATAATAGTTCTGATGTTGTAGTGTTTGCCATGGAAATTCAATGCATACTTGGAGATGTCTCTTTGTTGCAGCCCCTCAACAAAATGTAATGCAATCACTGAAGAAATACTAGTGAAAAAGAAATTTTCAGAAATTAATAATGAATAAATACACACACACACACACACACACACACACACACACACATTTACAGGGCTTTCGAGTCAGTGCACGTGTACTGAATGCAATCCTTTTTACATGGTTAAAAGCAAACATATTAATTTGCATGTTGAGCGCAGTGTCACTGTATTTATTTGTATTCATTTCATTATTATTATTTTTTATTATTATTATTAAAGTTGAAAACATACACAACAATTTTGAACCTTTATTGGTCCAAAATCTTCCACAAACATTCAGCCAGACTAAGAAGCCTTATAGAAATATCTCTCCTTACAAAGGTATGATGTGAAAAAAATTGGGAGACTGAATTGCAATAATTATTTAGATACTGTTGTACATTCAATGTACATATTTCTATATATTGTACATACACACACACATACACACTCACACATATATACAATATTTTGCTATACAGACATGAAGACACACTCATTTTGCACATAAATCTTTCATTTATATATGTATGTATTAGGGGTGTAACTGTACACAAAAATGCACAGTTCGGTAGTATCTTGCCATTTTTTATTAATGCAGTTTATTATTAAGAATATATATATTATTTTATTATTATTTTTATTATCATTATTTTATAATAATGATAATAAAAATAAAAATAATATTAGAATACTATAAAAAAGCAAGTACTTATAAAAAATTAAATATTAATAAAAAATGGCAAAATTTTTATAAAAAATTAAATAAAATATCCAAAAATGTAGTAAATTATAAAATTAATGCAGTACACTTTTTATTATAATTGAATAATCGATTCAATGTGCACAAATTTAATTGATTTAACATTTACATTTATTGTTTCATTTGTTCTACAAACCTGTTCTATGTATTTCTGAATACTTTAACAAATGTCTTCATTCCTGCCATCCTTCATTCATTCACTCCCTTCATATTCAGTATTGTCCGGATTTTCTCCCTAAAATTTCTGGAAGCTGATGTGCGGTGGTTTTGTGTTTGGTATTTCCTGTATGTAGTAAGTAGCCACAATGACACTGCGCTAACTCTAGTTTCCTTTTTTTTTTATACCTGTAGCATTGTTGGGTATGTTTTCAAGTTTAATAATAATATTAAAAAAGGAAAACTGTTCTACACGTGAAAAGAATTGCATTCGGCAAGCTAACCTGTGCACAGAACCAAAATATACATTTTCTTTCTCAAAAGTTTCTGCACATTTTCTATTTATGTATGTATTTATTTATTTTCATTTCTTGTACATATATCTATGTGTTTCATTTTTTTTCTCCAGCAAGATGAACGAGAGGTGTGTATGGGGAGGTGGTTATGGCTCTGGGTTACAGATTGGAAGGTCAGGGGTTCAAACCCTGATACCGCCAAGCTGCCACTCTTGGCCCCTTGAGCCTTAACCCTTAACATTGCTGGGATATGCGAAGAAAGACTGGGATCACTAGATGATGAATATATTTATATACAACATTCATTAGGAAAAATCAGGGTCATGTCTGAACAAAATTTTGTAAGAGAGTGATTGGGTTTATATTTATAAAATAAAAAAAAATAGTAACATCAAACCCGAGTCCACTTCAGTATTAATTACGAGGTCTGAAAGAGAAATGAATATGTTAAGCACTAAACAGATACATTGGGTCAAACGTGTCCTTGACAAAATAAGCGAGATTTCCAGACAAAGGGTGCAGCAGCTAATAGCATGCAAGGCGACTAACTAAATGGTCAGTATGTGTGCAAAAGAAGGATGGAAAGAAAAAAGGGGCACACCGAACATCAGGGGTGAAATGGAAAAGAGATCCTGAAAGTAAAAGTCATGTTGGGAAACAAAGAGGAATGAAAAGAGAAAAGAAAGACCTTTTTTTTGTGTGAATCCGGGGAAGAAAGAGAGAGGGAGAGAGCTTAGAATAGACTCACTCAGTGGCATGAAATATTGAAAGAGAGGGCAAGAAAACAAGACAAAGGAGAGGAAAATGGAGGGACTGATAGAGATAAATACAATGGTTATTTGGGCACCGCGTGTTGGCAAAGGGGGCAAGATGGAGCGAGAGAAGAGCGAGGACGAGGACTGCAGCAAAAGATAGATGATGGAAAGAATGCCGAGTTTGGCACTGTGATGGAGGGTGGGATTTAGTGAGGGAGAGAGCGAGAGAGAGAGAGAGAGAGAGAGAGAGAGAGAGAGAGAGAGAAATATTTTGGAGGTAGAAAAATAGATGGTTTACGCTGGAAATATCAGTCTGCAAAGTGTTTCATCTCTCTCATCCCCACTTCCCTTCATTTCTCTCTCTCTCTCACTCTCTCTCTCTCTCTCTCTCTCTCTCTCTCTCTCTCTCTCTCTCTCTCTCTCTCTCTCTCTCTTTGATCTCTCACTCACTGATCTCCTTCTCTCCCTTACTGTCAAATATTTAAGATGTATGGCAGCTTTTGTGCAAATTACCATGCAGATCCGGTGGTGTTTTCAGCACCATCAAATGCCACTCCTCTCATTCACAAGCCCCCAGAAGCCTGCAATCGCTTCTCATCCCCCCCCCCCCCC
>MU551646.1:4634727-4644131 GCA_024362625.1 Silurus asotus | reverse complement strand
GTTCTCTTTCCCTAAAATCATTATTAATTCATTTCTAATCCTTTCGGAACTTTTAAAAAGAAAGTGAGAGGATCAGTAGTACGCATTTTTATCTGTCCTTTCGGATCGAATCACACTTTTATAACCCAGGGCTAAAGTCAGAGGCTCCTTATTGACCCAGCTAGACCAAGCGGCTTCAGCGCTTTATTCAGTCCCATCTGTAAAACTTCAGCATCAGCAAAGCAGCATCATCATCATCATCTGCTGCTGCTGCTGCTGCTGTTAAAGCTACAGCTGGGGCAGAGGAGGAGAGCAGATTGGTTGATCGGCGATCGATTGCGGAGGCCTGTTTTCTTACCAAGCATTTTGCTGCCTGGCACTGACATAAATCAGGGCCTCAGAGCTGCACTGCACTCAGGACCGTCCTTTATTACCTTTCCTTGTGTGTATGCATGCGCGTGTGTGTGTGTGTGTGTGTGTGTGTGTGTGTGTGTGTGTGTGTGTTTAATAATGTATTCATTTAATTATCCTGAAGATCAGGAAAAAAGAAATATTTGATCCAATCTTGTTACAAATTATTATTTTTTCAATGTCTTTTACAAGGGGAAAAGGGTCATTTTTTACATTCATTTATTATTAGTTCTTTATTAGTTGATACATCAATTGAATAATTTATCCACCATTATATTGTAAATGTTTGCATTGAAAGAGGTTTTTGGGATTGATATGGTTTTAGGCTATTTGTATTATATTTGTAGGGTTATTTTCTATCTATTATTTACATTTACTATTGTTTTCTATCTGACACATTATATATTTGCAGCAGAAGTGTTATTTTTCTCTGTTTTCAGGCCAACATTTTTCCCCCTGTGTAATTTCTTTAAATGCATTATCAAGCTCATTGAAAGGCTCAGTAGTTTCTCAAGAAAAAAATAAATCCAGTGAGTATTGATATTCGACTTCGATACTCAAGGATTCAGTGTTTGTATTGGATGAGAAAATTTGGTATCATGCCACCTTTGATTATGTGAATATTTAACTATCATTTATTGGAATTATATTGTGCAATATAAAGATCAATCTGCTTCTGGCACGTTTTTTGGCGTTGGATTTCTGATTGGAAAATTCATGAGTTAAAATTTTAGCAACACCAACCTCCTGATCATGGACCCTTCAGCAAGGCCCTTAACCCTCTACAGTTTAAATGTATTAATAAGACCATTATAAACCACTTCGAATGACTGCATCTGCCAAATTCTATTATTGTAAATATGTGGCACATAACCAAACTAATGTTTTAAGAGGAACATATGCCGCTCGTGGGTTTGCCCAGCTGAGTGCTGGTTCTTTGTACCGCTCTCCTCTACAGAACTCAGATTAGGGGGATGGAGTTACCAGATTGACACTGGTCCTTTACTTGCACTGGATTCAATCATATACATGTGACGAATATATATCTGATGTAGTTTCTTTAATTAATAATGAATATACAAGTCTGCAGATGAACTTACCAGATCATTACGCCAACACTGTACTCAAAAACTTTCATAAAATACTATTTGAATACACAGAGACATAGGTATACACATATAAATTAGATTTAGAAAAGACATATAACATTACACAGTGTCATTTGTGTCATTTAATACAAGATTGTAAAAATAACACAGTACATCGTGCTTTAAAAGACATAAAGAGAGACATTTCCCCACTGTGGGACAAATAAAGGTATATCTTTTCTTACCTTATAAGCAGTATTCAACATAAATACTCCATCTGTAATATGAGCTTTCATGCTATAAGTAAGTGATACTTATTTGAAAAGCTTAACACCAAGCAAAAGCAGATTCACTGTAACATGTAAGCTAGTTTGGAACTTGCTTTGTCATAATCTTCATCCAAAAATGGAAGCCCCACCCAATCCATTTACATAACCATAAATAAGTGATCTAGCACTCTATCTGCACATGCTATGACACACTTCTGATCGAACCCAAACCAGCTAAAAACATGTTTGTCTTGAATTTTACCTCAGACATTTTAATCATAGTCATGCCTGTCCCTTAAAATGGATGCCTTTTCCTTAAAATCCCTAAAAAAATGCATTCTTAAAAGTATAAAAGTGAATTTCTCTGCCTCAATCTGTGAGCTGCAGCACAATAAACGAGCAAATGGTGGAAAACAAAAATCTCATGAGTCTCATTTATTCAATTCTTGCTCATTTCCTGACCAATGATTAGTTGTTACGACCATTAAAAGCTTCAGATTTACCATTTAAGGCTCTTTTTCTTTGTGCCCAGAAGTCTACTTTTGTTCATTTGGCAGATGCTTTTATTTAAAGTTATTCGGGTCACTGACATTTTTTAACGCCTGCATATATTAATTTTGGCACAAATAATTTAATAAGCTATGAACTTTTTTAATGTGCTTGTTGTTAATTTGGTTGGGCTGAAGCCAATTCTTCTTGCTATTTCTTTCCCATGGTCAGACTTGAACACACCAGCAAGGGCAAAGCTGTCATTTCTAAAAATAAAATAAAATACTGTCTTGTTTTCATACAAACAGCTTCTGTGAGTGCTCACTATGAAAACAAGCTTCTGCATCAACAACTGACCCGATGATTTTATTTCTAACACCCAACATCGAACGCCTCAACCATGTCTGTAAAACGCTAATCAGACAATTAGCACGTCGTAGAATATAAACCAGTACGAAACCCAGGGCTTTCTGAAGGCTCACTCATGAGTAGTATTGGTTGTCATTTGTCTCAGAGAGTCTGTTATTGTTATTTGCCATGGAACCATCAATGTGAAATCCAATTGAATTTAATCGAATCAGATTACAGAGCATGTCACTGTGCTGAGCGTTAGAAAGGAACGAGAGCAGTTGATATCGATCACCTAAACTCTTGATAATGTATTTATTATAACTAGAGACGGCGCCAATCGATATCCAGGATCTGTATCAAGCAAACAGTGCTGGATGGGGTAAAAAAAAAATCTTTTAAAAATGAATAATAATTGGATTCAGTCCTGTAGCGAAAAGAAGCAATTGTAAATGGGTTAGAAATAAATTTTAAACTAGAAAAGTTTACAATTAATAAACTTTATTGTACATTTTGTTGGGATTGATTTAAAAATATGTTTAGGTCATTCATATTAGAAATGTTCCTGTTTTTTTATTTTTTTTTTATGAGCTTCAATTAAAAGATTTTAAGCTTAGCAGTGTACAGTGTAACATTAGATGGGAATAAATATATTATAATGGCTACTACTACTACTACTACTACTACTACTACTAATAATAATAATAATAATAATAATAATAATAATAATAATAATATAAATGTTTGCTTTGTGTAAGTCCTGCCCTTATTTTTTTTTCTGTATTTCTTTTAAAAAAACTTCAGTTAAAAATATTTATTCTTAATTAGTTCATAAATTTATACTATACTGAATAAAAAAACACTAAGTTGTGAATTTGATTATGAATTTTTACAGTATGTTTTTTACTGAGCTTCAGATTAAAGAAACATTTTAAACCTCAGTAGTGTATAACAAAATAAATAGGAGTATATATGAATAATATGGTTTCAATAATAATAACAATACTACAAATACTAATATTCTATTACTACTACTACTTAGAATAATAATAATAATAATAGTACTATTTATACCTTGTAAGTAGTACATTTGTTTATGGATTTTTATAGTATATCTTAGTATATATACTAAGCTTTAGTCCAAAGCTTAGTAGTGTATAAAAACAATCAAAAGCTTAGTAGTGTATAAAAATGATTAACCATCCGATGAGTATTGATATCAGATGATATTCATTACCAATGTCAGTGCCATAAAAGAAAATGTGGTATTGTACTGTCTCTAAATGTTACTCCAAAAGCATTCAACACTTACAACATTCAACACTTACTACACAAATATTGTAACGCATTTTAATTAAGCTGATCCAATAAAATCAAGTTTGATGTAACAATCCTTAGACTGGACCCCCGAGATTTAAATGTTATAAAGCATTAATATTTCTCTAGACTGCAAAATTTTAAAGTGGACCAAAGAATTTTATTAAAAAATTCTGTAAAAAAAAAAAAAAAAGCCATTTTGTCATTATGTGACAGGAATAAACACTCACATGCAAAAATACTCAAAATTTCAAGCCTCAAGAAGTCTCATAGAAATGTCTTTATGTACAATAAAATATACCATATATTATATAAAGAGAAACAATCATATAACAATATAGAATTGATTATTATTAATGGGCTGTAAGATAATATTCATTAAACACAACACTGATACAGTGATATCAAAAGCAACTAAATTACAATTCAATTTACTTTTATTTGCATCATTCTTTTAACAGTGGACATTGCTCCAGAGCAGCTTTACAGAAATAAATATAAATAGAATTACAACTGCCAAATGTCTGCAATACTAATAACACAAATGCTAATGCCTAATGATCCAACTATGACTATTAATAATAATAATAATAATAATAATAATAATAATATTAATTACAATAATAATAAAAACAACAATAATAGCAGTAATAATTGTAATGTATCTAACAAAGTTCTCAAGCGTTTTTTTATTTGTTCAGTATTTGTTTCAACAATGAACATTTTAATAAAGCATAAGAATTAGCATTTTAAGCATTATTCAATACCAACAATTTCACTTTGGGACCAATAACGTATTTGGATTCAGAAGTCATTTGTAGTTAATTGTAGTAATCAGCTACCTTTTGTTTCCTCCCCATATTTATTGGTTTGTGTTAAATATACCTCTGATCATAGCTGAAAAAAGATTTTGTGGAACCTAATTAAATCTCTATAGAAAGTGATAATAATAATAATAATAATAATAATAATAATAATAATAATAATAATAATATTAATAATAATAATAATAATAATAATAAGGATGTGGAGTGAATATATTCAGTCCCATTCATAATTACACTGCCATGTTTAGGACATTGGGGGAAAAAATGGTTGAAACAAAACGAGAAAAAATGATGATGATACAATTTTTATGTCTATTTTAAATAAATGAATATTTTCCATACACACACAGATTAGCAGGTCGCTATACCTGCTGATGGAGTCACAACGGCGCTCTGGCAACACTGGGGTTCGACCCGGCGACCTTTCCGACAGAAGCCTTCTCCAAACCTTTCGAGCTAAGCTCCCACTCTTCTTAATTAGGTGTCATTGTTAATCACGCGTGTACATTATTGAAGGGATTACACAAGTGACCGAGGGAGACAAGAGACTCTCAGGCGTACAGGAATGAGTAATACGTGGTGAGGACACTTGTTTCTAAGGGAACATTAATTTTGAGGATTAAGTCCTCACCTTTGTCGCAGCACCATCCATTCCACCGTCTAAAAGACTGGGTCAGCAGTTCACATGATACACTCTAATGGTACATGTGAGTGTGAGACACAGAGAGAAAACGAGTGTGAGGGAGGGAGTGTGTGAGAGAGAGAAAGAGAGAGAGAGAGAGAGAGAGAGAGAGAGAGAGAGAAAGAGAGAGAGAGAGAGTGCAGGATTTGAAGCTTATGTGCCCTTAAGAGACCAGATAGCCTGAGGCAAGAGCAAGATTGTCACGCGAGCTTGTGTGTGTGTGTGTGTGTGTGTGTGTGTGTGTGTGTGTGTGTGTGTGTGTGTGTGTGTGTGTGTGTGGCTTGAATCAATGTAATTCCCCAGACATTTCTTACCTGTACACTTTGTATACAAGTGCAAAACACACTACTGTTTTTTTTTTTTCCATGATTCTGAACATTTTATTTCTCAGCAGAAATGATGTGCTGGGTTTTCTCCTCCTCCAGCTCCTCCTTCTCGTCTTGTTCACTCATTCCAACCGCGTGTCAGTAGGTCATCCACTCATGGACACATCACTTCCTGTTTGCTCAGGCCAGATTTGGGGCGATCTGGCTGGCCATTAGGTGTAATTACAGAGCGGCAGCTTGATTGATTAGCTGATATGGGACGATAGCTCTGTTACGGTTCTCACATTCGCCTTGCCACATCGATTCTCCTTGTCTCTCTCTTCTTTTCTCTCTCTCCCTCTCTCTCTCGCTTTGTTCCACTTTAAAGATACAAGATTTGAAGATTTAAAGGTTGCTTTAGTGGCTTGAGAAATTTTAGAATTCGTATTGCCGCAGATTGAGTACAGACATGTTAACCAAAACAACAAGCAAAGAAAACTGCAGTAACATCAAAATAAATTAATTATTAATATAGAAATAAATGTAGATGTGAATATAAATAAAATATTTCTTAAAAAAAATACAAGTGAATATATTTAATTGAACAGTAGAAGAAAAACAAATTGCAATACTAATTACACCTGAGAAATGAGATGAATTGGAGAAAATAAAACAAGCAATAAATAAATATGTACAATTAATTACAAAATTACAAAATATCAATAAAAAATACATATAACATATGTATTAACATGTGGTGATGTGTGATGCAGTTCCGTATCTAGCTATCTAAACCATATGGACAAAGTTTCACAATTATATAGGATGCCTTTGGATAAGGTAGCATTATAATTTTTACTTCCTATGAACTAGGAATAGGAATGATAATTGATACAATTGGTATTTCAGCAAAACAATGCTCTGGTGCACAACATGAGGTCCAAGAAGATATGCTTTACAGGGTTTGGAGTGGAAGACCTTAAGTGGCTGCTACAGAGCTCTGACCTCAAACATACTGAACACCTTTGGGATGAATTGGAACCTACATCAGTACCTGACTTTACTATCCACCTTGTGGCTTAATAAACACAAATCTTCACACTCCAAAATCTAGTGGAACACTCTTTCAGAACAGTGGAGGTTATTATAACAGCAAATGTGGACAAAGTGTGGAATGGGATGTTCAAAAAAGACATACCAATCTATCTATCTATCTATCTATCTATCTATCTATCTATCTATCTATCTATCTATCTATCTATCTATCTATCTTTTCATTTTGTTTTTACTATAATTCCATTACATCTTTCTTACATTTACATTTGTGGCATTCTTTATAATACGCAGTATATGGAGGGCATCACATTAATTAAATTGCAAAATAATCATGAACATCGCGAGTCTAATGACGAATGTGTCTCTTTTTATTGTTTGCATACGGAAGCATTTGGTTTCCTAATATCCATCGAGATGAGCGCATCGCCACCTAAGTAATGGATGTCAGAGGTGGTGGAGAAAATAAAGGCCAACTGTAAAGCTTTGAACAAATACTGTACAATAATTATTTATGATTTATTAGCACTAGAGCAGTAATAAGTGATTAGGTTACAGTTTGGTGCTAGGGATTCGATTCCAGTACCAACAGAGCTAGCTAGCGATAGATAGATAGATAGATAGATAGATAGATAGATAGATAGATAGATAGATAGATAGATAGATAGATAGATAGACATTCAAATTTACATACTTTTTTTGTATACTTTTTTGTATATTTGTATGTGTGTGTGTGTGTGTATGTTTGTGTGTGTGTGTGCGTGCGTGCGTGTGCGCGTGTGCTGTTTTCTCACCTGAGATCTCATTAGGAAACACTCCTCTCACTTGACTTAACATGCTGCTGGTGACATTTGACACCCAAAACAGGAAGCAGCAGGAGAAAGGAGTGACAAACCACAGGAAGTGTTAAACACTGTATCCCATCCAATAAACTCGAAAATTGTTAAAATTAGCTCTAACCACCTACAGAGCACCAACCTGACTTACAGTCTAACTCCAAATCCATCCTTCTCTGGCAAAGATTAGGAGTATATTAATATTGGTATATTAAAAGTCTGGAGCCTTTATTTAATGTAGTTTATGAAATGGGTGAAACGAGGACACTGTAGATAATATTCATAATAATAATCATAACCTGCTAAAGCAAGTGCATCAAGCATCAGGGGTAGAAATGGAACAAACAACTGTACTGAGATGGAGGGGGTGAGATCTGAAAAACAGGGTACAGTTCAGCTCAGGAAGTGGCAATCTGTCATTAATGAGCCGCTCTACATAGGGAAGAAAGAGTGTAATTAACGGTTATGTTCTGTCCTCTACTTAGTAAATAATGATCCAGGTATTTACGGCTCTTATACCTATGCACAAGTCAAATACTGGCTCTACATTTTACAGGCATACTACTGTATTGTAAAAAAAAAAAAAAAACATAGTAGAGTTTAGCAGTATAAATTATATAGTACTTTAACTGTATTGTGTACAGTATACAATAATGCAGAAGTATACATATATAAAGTGGTAGTATAGTGGCATACAATAGACAGTATATATAGTTCAAAAATTATTATAGCAGTATACAGTACCAGTAATATAGTATCCAGTAGTACAGTAGTGCATTATAGTCACTAAGAAAGAAACATAGATGAGTACAATATACAATAGTGTAGTAGTATACAATATATAGTAGTATAGTAGTGCACAATATATAGTAGTATACAGTAAAACATTAGTATACATGGAAAAGAAGTATACAGTAGAATATAGTGCTACAGTATACAATAGTGAAGACATTATAAAGTAGCATAGTAGAATAAATGATGCATTAGTGTAGTATGATAATATACAGTACAATGTAATATAGTAGTATTCATTATAAAGGACCATACTTGTATACAATATAAAGTAGTATTATGTTTTACAATTTTTTAAAGAATAGTAGTATAAGAATAGTAGCATTGTGCACAGTAGTATAATTGTATACAGTAGTAGTAGTATGCATTTTAAAGTATTATTGTGATGTGTTGTACAATCAACAATAATGAAATAGTATTAGTGGTGGACTAATGAAATGAGTAATGTCATTTGATACCGTATTTAGTATGCATTAGTATACTGTACATTATACAGTGTACATTTGTGTAGTAAGTAGTATGTATTATTTTGGTAATGTGCATTAGACAGTAATACAGCAGTATAAAATGTACAAGAGTCTATATAGTGTACACATTTTACAATATGCATTGTTTCATTAGTATACATTATATAGTATGCATTATTAAAGAAGTAGACAGTATACTGTATGCATTTATATAGTAGTATACATCATACAGTATGCATTAGTTAATTAGTATACATCATACAGTATGCATTAGTTAGATAGATCGATAGATAGATAGATAGATAGATAGATAGATAGATAGATAGATAGATAGATAGATAGATAGATAGATAGATTCTCTTACGAATATTCCAGATTCCGGTGAAAATGATCACAGCATCGTTTCTTCATTTCGATCTAAATGATAAAGATCTCTGTTCATTAGTGAAATTAAGCCCAAATTATTTTTACTCCTGAACCAGGCCCAGCGTGGAAGGGTTGGGGCTCACGGCTGTAAAAGCGGGACACCTGTTTGAGAGCA
>MU551646.1:4607227-4629727 GCA_024362625.1 Silurus asotus | reverse complement strand
ACAGGCAGCCTATAGGAGAGCCAGAACAGTAACACCAACAATTCACTGATTATTTGAAGTTTCTCTGGAAATGCGTTCTTCTGACCTGATATACGCATGCACAGTTAAAATAGTAATAAAGTTAAAAATCATTAGCATTGAAAGGCAATCAGTAGTACAGTTGATTGATGTTTTAATTGTGTGTGAAGCAATTCCATTTACATTTTTAATGTATTTTGCTCCGAATCGATGTCTGTTGAAATCCTGTCCTGATTGGGTTAATCCTCGTGCCATGTGACATGATCGCTACGCCTGCATCATGTTGCCTCATGTCTCACATTCGTCCTTTCATTGTTATTGTTCTTGTTGTCTTTGTTTCTTGTTCCTGCTCAGGCAATGCCATTTTTCTTCTTCTTGTACCTGTTTTTTTTCTACTTTCTGTCTTTTTGTTTTGTATACAGTGGTCCCCTAGAACTCCTGAACTCCCTGGAAAATCCATGAATCCCTATGGTACCTTGAATAGAAGTAAATTCATCGACATTATGCCAGTAAGTTGCTTCCTTTTTGATGCATACTCAACAGAAAATGTGAAGTAATGGACATAAATGCTTTATTTATCATTTCAAATATAAATTATATATAATAAATTAATGTTTTACATTTTTTTAAATAAAATATTTTAGTGAAAACATAGTTTAAAATGTTATTCCTAACCTTTCTAAACATTTGCTCCCGCTGCGGATTCCCGCACATTTTTTAATAATCTCGGAAAATTATTTTCCAAGATGTGAATTATCGGGGGTTGACTTTTCACTGTATTGACAAAGTACAACCCAAATTCCAAAAAAGTTGGGACAACTTGAGACAAGTTGAGTAAATTCTAAACAAAATCAGAATGCAATGATTTGCAAACTTAATAAATCCATGTTCTATTTTTAATAAAACAAACAAATAAAAACATATGAACTAATAATATATAAAATTTTAAGGGGAAAAAAGGGTCAATTTGAATTTAATGGCTGCAGAAGGGTCTCTCTGTGTAGCATCACATGTTCTGTTCGTATACATCTGGCTGACCAGTTTTTGAAGGTTTGGAGGGGAATTTTGTACTATATGTGCTTGATAACCAGCTTCTAGCTTCTCGATTCTGGGTGTCCTTTGTTGTGTTATTTGTTTTTATGATGCGACAAATTTTTTTAAATAGTAAAAGGTCTAGACTGCAGAAAGGCCAATTCAACACACAGATTTTTCTACTATGAAGCCATGCTAGTATAATAGATTCAGTATGCAGTTAGCATTGTCTTCCTCAAATATTCAAGATCTTGCCTAAAAAAGAAATTTTCTTAATGGAAGCATTTGTTGCTCTAAAACCTGTGACTTTTTGAACCTGGCATATGATAACAAGCCTGATAGTCCCTCTCCTCTTTAGTCTAGAAGACTTGGTGTTCATGGTTTCCAAAAATATATATATATATTTTTTATAAATCTGACCACAGAACAGTTTTGCACTTTGCTTCAGTATATATAAAAAAAGCTTTGACCCAGAGAGAATGGTGGCATTTCTGGATTATGTTCATGCATTCCTTCTTCTTTGCATGATAAAGATCTATGTGATGACTTGGCAACCTGTGTTTACAGACAGTTATTTCTAAAGGTGTTAATGTCTCCATGCAGTGATTTCCATTAGAGAAGCATGATTGATTAAAATGCAGTGCCACCTGAGAACCAGAAGATCACAGCCATCCAACATTGATTTCCGCCCATGTCCCTTGTGCACAGAGATTTCTCCAGATTCTTTGAAACTTTAGATTATTTTATGTACTGTAAATATATAAGATATATTTCAAAGTTTTTACATTTCATATTGAGAACATTATTCTGAAATTGTCTTTTAGAGATTAAGCTCTGCTTATCTTTCCTTTTGAGAGATTTTATCATCTTACTGGCCTGTTGTTAATTAACCTAATTAGTTGCAAAATGTTTCTCCAATTGATTAATTTTAATAACAATTACATTTTTCAGACTTTTGTTGCCCTGTCCTATTTTTTTTCAATGTGTTGCAGCCATCAAATTTAAAACTATATATATTTTCTCCTTAAAATGGTACATGTGCTCAGTTTAAACATTTGATGTTTTCTGTGTGAATAAAATATTCGTTTATTAAATTTGCAAATGACTGCATTCTGTTTTTAATTACATTTTACACAGTGTCTCAAATTTTTGTATAATATTTTTTTATAATTGCCATTGTATGTCAGGGACACCAGACTTTTGTGATTTTTTCACAAATGGTTGCCACAAAGTTGGAAGCACACAGTTGTATAGAATGTCTTTGAAGTTGGAACAATTACATTTTCCCTCACATAAGCTTTTAGACCCAAACCTGTTCCAGCATGCCAATGTCCCTGTGCACGATCCAGCTGTGTAAAGATACGGTTTACATAGGTTGGAAGTGAAGATCTTCAGTGGCCCACTATAGAGCTCTGCCCTCAACCCTATTGAACCTCTTTGGTATGAATATGATTGTGACTGCACCCCAGGCCTTCTCACTTCACCTACACCAGTACCTGACTTTACTAATTACTAATACACAAATCTCCACAAGCACACTCCTTCCCAGAAGAGTGGACGTTATTATAACAGCAAATGGAGACTAAATGTGGAATGGGACTAAATGTAACAGGCCCCTGAGTTGCTCACCTCCTGATCATTTCTGGATAATGAGGCAACATTGTTATAGCCCCATTAAACACAAATTTTTTTTTAGTGGTCAAAAATGGTAACTAGACTCAATGGTACTGGACGTTTGTTATCCCATACATACATAGTCATCTGATCCATTCGATGATTTTTCACATTGCTGCATCAAATTCAAGAGCTAAAAGGTAAACAGCTGACAGAAACGACACAGTAGGAAGCTGCTTATGTTTTCACAGTGTGCAGTATCGTATGTTTTAGTGTGGACAAGCAATAGACGGAAAATTTTCGAAAATGCCAGAGTAGATGGAAAGCATTTCGAAAGCAATCTGAATTGTTAACGTGGATATAACCTAAAGGTAGTCTGTTGCCACCGTGATTATGTTTAATAGCAAATGTTGCAGATTAAAACTAAACAGTGCAGACAGTGTGTCTGTGAAGTCCTGTGAGCTTTATATCTGGTTTTGTGTGTGTGTGTGTGTGTGTGTGTGTGTGTGTGTGTGTGTGTGTGTGTGTGTGTGTGTGTGTCTTACAGGAAACCAAGCCTGATTCTCACCTCTGATTAAAAATTATGATAATTGAATAAATAATAACTAAATAATATAAAGATTCTAGCCAAAAAATAAAAATAAAATAAAAAGTAATAACTAAATAGTGCAAGAATGGTATATAAATCTCTGGATTAGATACACAGCTGACAGTTAGTGCTTTTACTTTAACCACAATGTCAATTTAGAAATGAAAAGTGAAATTTCCATATGCTGCACTACTTTCAGGAAGTGTGCAAGACAAAGTTTGTGGACAACTGAGCATAAGATGTGTTCCACATTCAGTCCCTATTAGCTTTTATAATATCCTCACAATACCTGTGTTCACATAGTCTACTTTCAGGCAGCATGTAATAGACACAAAATAGCACAGGATAAGTAAAAGGTTGCTTTATTCAATGTCATCACTACTTTAGTCAGTCAATGCTTTAGTCAGTCTCTCTCTCTCTCTCTCTCTCTCTCTCTCTCTCTCTCTCTCTCTCTCTCTCTCTCTCCACCCCTCTTTATATAATTTTTTTATCTTGTTTATTTTGCGTAAACAGTCTTTTGCCATGTCTTCATATCCACATTCACTCAGTTATCCCCCGGTTTTATTTCCGGCACAGTGGCATTCAGGAAAACGGATTTACGTTCATAAAACAAAGTTACATTGATTTATTTGGCAGACCCTTTCATCCGAAGCAACGTAACTACCGAGACAGTTCAATCCGAGAATAGAGCTGTTCAAAGAGCCGACGGTAATATAAGCAATTTTATTCCTTGCTGGTTTTGGAAAACTGCACAAGCGACTGATGGTGCTATGTCAGTTTTCTGAAAAAAATGTTTCAATCAGACAAACGGTGCAAATCAGGCCTGCTGTTTTACACTACTTTACCCTGATAATACACAGGAACATTAATAATTCAAAAGCCCATCAGCTGTACTTCGAGTCAAAAAGAAAGGCTTATAGCTGAGATGTCGCAACCTTCAGGACTTTATTCTTTATTTATTGATTTATTGATTTTATTGATTTCATTTTTGTATTTTTTTTTAGGGGGGGTAATAAAAGCAGAATTTTTTTAATTGTTTCTTAGAACACAACAAAATGTAACATCCTTAAATGAATTTCATTGGTGGTCTTTTCTGAAGAAATGAAGCCTGTTCTAGCAGGATAGTATTTGGTTTACAAGGGTTGGAGTGGAATATCTGAGGAGGCTTGCTATAGACCTTACCTGAAAGTAAAAGGAAATTTCACTGGTGCTCTTTTCTGAAGAAATGTCCACTCTGGAGCCATTTGCACAAAAGATAAATAATATAATACAAAACAAGAGCAAAATATTCAGAGATGGCAGACAATCTAGTAGAGAATGGGGCGGGGCAATGGGGTGGAGTTATTCTGCAACCATGAATGTGTGAAGATTTTGTCCATGTCATGTCATTGTAAGATAAAGATATGTCTTAGACTCCCTGACATTCCCTCATCACGCTCTTGTTGCTTTTTAAAAAGCATGTAGTGATGCATAAGAACTTCTCAGAGCAAAGCCAGAATGTTGGATGCAGCCACTGATGGTTTACATGCTGATGGTTGATCAGTTATTTTCACGAAAAACCAAAATAACTCCAAGTCACAAAATACGATGGCACAAATCAATAAAAGGCTTTTTTCGGATTTTCAAAACTAAATGAACGCAACATACACACACCCTTTATGTAATCTGAGCTTCTTAACATGTGTCTTGAATGACACATTACTGACACAAACACCAATG
The DNA here is from genome assembly GCA_024362625.1 of Silurus asotus. NCBI lineage: Eukaryota > Metazoa > Chordata > Actinopteri > Siluriformes > Siluridae > Silurus > Silurus asotus. The sequence continues at coordinate 4,624,755 of MU551646.1, read as the reverse complement.
AAGCACACACACACACACACACACACACACACACACACACACACACACACACACACACTTACTGTACACATAGAGAGAGTAAACCAAGATGGACCATTCTTACTAACACTGCTCTATAGTGCAGATTTATTTTTTTCTTCTTTAATAAATAATTAAATAAATACTTATGATGAACCCAAATAAATAAATAAATGAAACAACTGGATATACCAATCAGCACACAGAACCCATTTATGTCATCAGTACATTTATCAGTCTGGTTATGTCCAATTTCCATTGCTCGTTCGCTCTAATTACGGCTCCGAATTGTTTCCTTTTTTTCTCTTTTTTTTTTTCCTCAACGTGTAATTAGAGACGTGGCCCGTTTTCACTGTTGTTGCCATGGTTTTGAGTTTCTATTCTGATGGGTCATTAGCTGGTTTAATAGTGTTCCTCGTGCTGGGGCTGAAGCTGTTCTCGTCAGAACTATTATGTCTGCTGAGAACCGAGCGTCTGATTCGCTTGCCTTTCGCCGCGTAATGATCGAATTCATTTTGCTGAAATATAAAGGAAAACTGGTGTTTGTGAGCATGTGGAAGGGGGACTGGGATAGGAATAGTCAGAGGTGTACATTTTGGTTAGTGAGGTTAATTTCAGCTTAGGTGCTTTTGTGTGTGATTTTTTTTAACCACTATCAAGTAAGAAACCTTTTTTTTTTTTTAAGGGTGGAAAGGTTTTGATTGTGGTTTAAGAGATAAAAAGTGGCTTTAGATATAGGATTAGGTGTACACACACACACACACACACACACACACACACACACACACACACACACACACACACACACATCCCAGGAGGATGAGACAAGGCCTAAGGTCAACATTACTAATATTTTCAGATGGCTTGTAAGAAACATTGTTAGGACAGCCAGGGTCAGGATGCGAGCGAACCATATAGAAAGTCAGCCATTTGTTCTGGTTCGCACTCCATGATTGCGTTCACAACACAAATAAGCACAGATCAATGAGGCACTACAAGTTGTGTGCACATTTCTGTTGAGTTCACATTATGGCTTTTGGCAGATGTCCTTATCCAGAGCGACTCTCAATTATCTAATTTTACATCTGAGGAGTTAAGTGTTAAGGATCTTGCTCAAGAGCCCAGCTGTTTCAGCTTGGTAGAGCTGAGATTTAAACTCACAACTTTCTGATCAGTAGTCTTTTCTGCTTGAGTAAAAGCACGAAAATACCCACTTTTAAATGACACATGTTTGTGGACACCTGATCATGAGAAAAGCATGAGCTTTTTTAAACATCCTATCCCACATTTGGTTTCCATATGCTGTTATAATAACCTTCACTCTTCCGGGAAGATGTTCCACTAGTTTTTGGAGTGTTCTTGTGGGATTTATTTTATTTATTTCAGGTACTGATGTAGGTGATGTGAGGATGCAATCAGTGTTCCAATTCAACCCTAAAAATGTTCAGTAGGGTTGAGGTCAGAGTTCTATAGCAGGTCTCTAAAGATATTTCACTTCAACCCCTGCAAACTATATTTTCATGGAACTGGCATTGTGCACAGTTTGCGTATTTCAGAGCACAACATTTCTGTGAAAGGTAGTGGAGTAAAAAGTATGAAATGAAGGACAATTTTCCTAAAATTGAAAATATTTGAATTTTTTTTTGTTGAAAATAATCAAAAATAGATAAAAGTGTAGGTACCTGGAAAAAGTGATATTTAGTACAGTAACAAAGTAAAAATACTTCCTTACTGTCCATTTTATACAAACATGATTGGGATATACATTAGTCTCCTGTTTAAAAGGTTTTAAGGAGTTTTAATCCCAATACTGCCACACTGCCCTTGGTCCTTAACCCTCATGTGCTCGGTTGTATCAATGAGATTACTGTAGGTCATTCTGGATGAGGGTGCTGCCAAACGCCATAAATGTCAATATGTTTACAGTGAAATTTCCCCTCACTGAATACTGACTAAACCTTCTACTTGAAAGGTCTATCAATAGCAATGCTCGAAAATACAAATACAAATATAGTGCTGTCACAGAAATCAATTCAGCCCACTAAAAACAGCTTCTTGGTTTTTCCACAACTGGTCATTGGTACTGGTCTTTGCTTAGCTGGTGCATAAATACATCCCTTGTCTGGCTGACATATTACACAAACAAACATATTACACTTTACACTGGGTTTGTTTGGGAAAAAAACATATTTGAATAAATGCAGAGGCAGCGAGGCACCGCATGCACTCCTGCTTTAAAAACGTGCCTGCTGTGAGTCGGATTTACTTTCATTACAACAAAGAGTCTGAAGATACAGCATAGCCAGCATTTACCTCAGAGACAGCTTGCTTCATGAATGACCCATAACTATGAAGCGTGAGTTAATGAGAAGTAACGTGATATTTATTTTGATCCCAAACCCTAGTGCTGGATGCTCTATGTAAATTTTTAAACAAATGTAAATTGCAGTAGTGTTAATTTTTACTAAGAAACAAAGAAAGAATGAATCTCAAATAGGAATAAACTGACTGAATATTTATAATGACAATATAATATTAATAAAACAGATTTAGCCTTGATTTGAATACATTTAATGATTTGCAAGCTTGTTTATATGATTAAATTATACGGGTAATAAAAAAAAAATCTGAAAACAACTAAAAAGAGTTGTTTTTAATAAATTATTATTTATTATTGGTAGGGGTGTAAGGTTACACAAACTTCATGGTTTGGTTTGTACCTTGGTTTATAAGTTCAATTTCGGTACAGTTAGAGGGAAGAAATGCAAAATATAAAATTGCTTTTTGTTTTTGATTAACACAGTTTATTATTATTAACATTTGTAAACATCAACATATTCCATTTTAAATGAATTTTAAATAACATGCCTGCTTGGTTAACACACAGATATCCCCCTAAAATAGCTAAAACTAAAAACTACTTCCAAAAATATTCAGCTTTGATATTAGTGATTTTTTTGTGTTCATTGAGAACATGGTTGTTGTTCAAATTAAATCCTCAAATAAAATTATTCCTCAAAAATACAACTTGCCTAATAATTCTGCACTCCCTGTATATTAAAAATAAAATAGGGTATTCAAATGAATGCAATGCACTTTTTATTATATTGATTAAATTGATTAATCAATTATATAAATGAAATTATTGGAATCCATTAGGGTTGCACAGGCCAGTGCATTCTTAGTGCCGGTCCCAAGCCCAGATAAATGGAGAGGGTTGTGTTAGGAAGGGCATTCAGCGTAAAAACATGTGCCAAATCATATATGCGGATCACTAATCAGACTTTCATACCGGATCGGTCGAGGCCCGGGTTACCAACAACTGCCACAGGTATCGTTAGCCAACAGGGTACCGGTGGAACGTCTCTAGGTTCTAGGTCAAGGTCATAGAACCTGACAAAGGTCAGCGGGGTGGACCAACCCGCAGTGTCAAAGATGTCCTGGAGTGGTACTCCAGCAGACCAGGTCATAGAGGCCACCACACTCTGGGTGGAGTGAGCTTGAACCCCCAGCGGTGCGGGGAGGCCAGAGGATTCATGAGCCGACACAATTGCATCCACTACCCATCTGCTCAAAGTCTGCTTATTGGCCGGGAAACCTTTCCTGTTAGGGCCATAGCAGACAAGCAGCTGCTCCGACTTCCTCCACGGACTCATCCTGCGGAGGTAAGTATCCAGTGCTCGCACTGGACACAGTCGGTGCTGTCGCTCCTGGTCGGGGGCTGTAAACGGAGGAGGGCAGAATTCTGCAACACGGCAGGACGTGAAGGAGCCGAAGGCACCTTAGGCACAAACCCAGGTTTCGGATAGAGAAACACTCTGGCCATGCAAGGGGCAAACTCCAGGCGAGACGGGGCCACGGACAGAGCCTGCAGATCCCTGATCCTTTTCAGGGAGGAAATCGCCAAAAGGAAGGTGGTCTTAATCGACAGAAACCGAGGGTCACATCGGCTAAAGGCTCGAAGGAGGGCTCAGATAGAGCCGCCAACACAACCACCAGATCCCAGACAGGCACTCTGGGTCGCATCCCGGGCCTCAGCCTCTGGGTGGCGCGGAGGAAACGTGTCACTAGTGGGTGTCTACCCAACTACTGCCCCGCAGGCGGGGAGCCATATGCTGCAATGGCGGACACGTAAACCTTCAGGGTCGAAGGGGACCACCCTGTGGCAAACTGTTTCTGTAGCAACTCCAGAATCGAAGCAGTTGACAGGATCCAGGCTAAGGTGCTCGCACCAAGACGTGAACAGTCGCCATTGTGCGGCGTACGGCCTTCTCTGGATGGAGCTCTGGAGTGGAGGAGGGTCTCCACCACCTCGGCTGCTACAAACTGTGCCTCTTCAGGGCCCACAGCCACAGCTTCCACAACTCCGGGCGGAGGTGAACCAGGGTTCTGCCCGCCTGTGAGAGAAGATCCCTCCTGGGAGGTATCTCCCATGGAGGGCCCTCGAGTAGGAACACCAGATCCGCAAACCAAGGTTTGCCCGGCCATCGAGGCGCTACCAGGAGGAGACGGACTCCATCCTGGCAAACTCTCTCTAGAACTCCAGGGAGCAGAGCGATCGGGGGGAAGGCGTACAGGCGTAGCCTCTGCCACGACTGTACCATGGCATCCAACCCTAACGGACAGTGCGAGGTCTCCTGGGTCGCAAAGAGATCCACTTGGGCTCTGTAAAATGATGTTGGAGACGCCATTCCCCAGGCCTCGGCCCCTGCCTCGACAGGGCGTCTGCTCTGACATTCAACCGACCCGGAATGTAAATGGCTCTCAAGGACAGGACCCCTCGCTCTAGCTTGTACAAGGGGCGAGACTGGAGACCCCTCTGGCGGTTGATGTAAGAGACCACCGCTGTATTGTCCATGCGGACCAACACATGGCGATCTCTCAGGTCCGGGAGAAAGTGGTTTAACCCTAAAAACACTGCCATCATCTGCAGGCAATTTATGTGCCACGAGAGACATGAGCCACTCCACAGACCCTGGACGGAGTGGCCAATCATGACCGCTCCCCACTAAGTGAGGGAAGCATCCGTCGTTAGTGTCACACGACGACACGGAGCCCCCAACACTGGGCCCCGAGACCTTGATAGTACGATGCTATTTTCCCCTGAGGGAGAACCCTCTGCCCCGGAGCTTTCACTGAAGGGGCCTAATGTGCAGGAGCCTGAGCGGAACTATGCTGGACGCCACTGCCATGAGCCCTAGCAGCCTCTGGAACTGCCTTACAGTGAGTGGCTGGCCTTCCCACACTTTTCTGACGGCAGTGAGGATGACTTTGACCCGAGCAGGCGACAACTGTGTCTGCATCCTGGCCGCGTACCACGCTACGCCCAAAAAGGTGGTTCTCTTCCTGTGTGCGCACTTCCTGTTTCAGGACCAGAGCCTGCTCGAGACCCACCAGGGTGAGACACATCCCGTTGAAACGGGAAGGAGAGTACGCAAATTGAATCACGTAACCGCCCTCTATTGTCCGCAGGACCCACCGGGAGACCTCTGGCAGCCCCTCCCAAGCCACCAGAAAGTTCCTCAGGGAACCCAGCCCCTCGGGACTGGCCTCTGACCCACTCAGAGCAGCTGGGGCATACCGAGACTTTGGGCGGAAGTGGAGGAAGACACCTGCTGGAGGGCGGGCGTGCTCTGAAGCACATCCTGTGGCAGAGCCAACGGCCCGGCCTTCTGGTGGTGTGGGGGAGGGACAGGCACCGTAGCGTGAGGTGTACACCGCCCCCCTCGACCAAAGATCGTCAGGAACGACCAGGCTGGGGCTGCCGCGACGAGATCGGCGAGGGAGGTACTGCTGAAATGCAGCCAACTCCTGTGCATGCTTCACTCCCAGGCAAACAACACACCGATCATGCGAATCCTTACCGGTAATAAAATGCGGACATGGATGAACACACTTTCGGAAATTCTGTCTGCCAGCCATCATTTGATCAGCGAAAACACACTCTTACCTGAACGAGCAGAAGGCTAGTGTCTGGTCCATCTTGCAGCCATTTGTAGCTTTCTGTTTATGCAACGTCTCCCGCTGATGACGTCACGTTCCAAACGCCTACTGGTCAGATTACACACGTGGTTCAGAGTGCGGTCACGCAGGGGCGTTCCCATAGCGTTTCGACGCAGCTCGAGTTCCTGAAGGACAAATTGGGCTACTGTTGGCTGAAGGAGAAGAAGGAAAGGAGGAAGATGTATAAAAAGATGGCAGAAAAAGGAAAAGTGTAGTAGAGTGAAGGTTTGGGTTGGTATCTTAAATGTTGGTACTATGACGGGTAAAGGGAGAGAGGTAGTTGACATGATGCAGTGGAGAAAGGTAGATATGTTGTGTGTTAAGGAGACCAAGTGGAAAGGGATTAAGACCAGAAAAAATGTGGAGGTGGGTTTAAACTGTTCTATCATGGTGTGGATGGAACAAGAACTAGAGTAGGGGTGAATCTGAAGGAGGAGTACAGTAAGAGTGTAGTGGAGGTGAAGAGAGTTTTTGATAGGGTGATTAACATGAAGCTGGAAGTTAAAGGTGTGATTATAATTGTTATCAGTGCTTATGCTCTACAAGTCGGTTGTGAGATGGAGGAGAAGGAACAGTTCTGGAGTGAGTTAGATGAAGTGGAAGAAGGTGTACCTGGGAATGAAAAATTGGTGATTAGGACAGACTTTAATAGGCATGTAGGTGAAGGAACAGGTGATGAAGAGGTGAAGGGTAGGTATGGCTTTAAGGAGAGGAATGTGGAAGGGCAGATTATGGTAGATTTTGGTAAAAAGATGGAAATGGCAGTGGTGAATACTTATTTTAAGAAGAGGGAGGAGCATAGGGTGACATATAAGAGTAAAGGAAGGCGCACACAAGTGGACTATGTTCTATGTAGGAGATGCAACCAGAAAAAGATTGGAGACTGTAAGGTGTTGGCGGGGGACAGTGTAGCTAGACAGCATCAGATGGTTGTCTGTAGGATGGTTTTGGAGGTGAAGAAGAAGAGGAGAAGAGTGATGATAGACAGAAAAATAAGATGGTGGAAACTGAAGGAGGAAAACTGTAGTATGAGATTTAGGTCAGACAGGGGCTCAGTGGTGGTGAAGAGGTGCTGGATGATTGGGCAACTACTGCAAAAGTGATAAGGGAGACAGCTAGAAAGGTATTTGGTGTTACATCTAGAAATAGAAAGAAATACAAAGAGATGTGGTGGTGAAATGAGGAAGTGCAGGAAAGCATAAAGAGCAAGAGGCTGGCAAAACAGAATTGGGATCAACAGAGTGATTACAAAAGTAGGCAGGAGTACAAGGAGATGCGCAAAATGGGATGTGGCAAAAGCCAAGGAAAAGGCATATGAGGAGCTGTATGAGAAGTTGGACACTAAAGAAGAAGAAAAATATTTAAACCGATTGGCCAGGCAGAGGGACCGAGCTTGGAAGGATGTGCTGCAAGTTAGAGCAATAAAGGATGGAGATGGAAATGTGTTGACTAGTGAGGAGGGTGTGTTAAGGGGATGGAAGGAGTATTTTGAACAACTGGTTCAAGGTGAAGGTTGGACTGCATCAAGGATCGGCTCAAAGCCCTTTCCTGTTTGCAGTGGTGATGGACAGGTTGACAGACAGGAGTCTTCATGGACTATGATGTTTGCGGATAATATTGTGATTTTTGGTGAGAATAGGGAGCAGGTTGAAAAGAGCCTGAAGAGGGGGAGGTACATGCTGGAGAGAAGGGAAATGAAAGTCAGTAGGAGTAAGACAGAGTACATGTGTTTAAATGAGAGGAGTTCAAGTACCTGGGGTCAACATTGCAAAGCAATGGGGAGTGTGATAAAGAAGTGAAGAAAAGAGTGCAGGCAGGGTGGAGTGGGTGGAGAAGAGTGATAGCAGGAGTGATTTGTGATAGAAGGGTATCTGCAAACGTGAAAGAGAACGTTTATAGGACTGTGGTGAGACCTGCGATGTTGTATGATTTAGAGACAGTGGCATTGAGTAAAAGACAGGAGGTGGAGCTGGAGGTAGCAGAGCTAAAGATGTTGAGATTTTCATTGGGAGTGACGACGATGGACAGGATTAGAAACAAGTTTGTAAGAAAGACATGTAGGACATTTTGGGGACAAAGTGAGGGAGATAGGATTAAGATGGTTTGGACATGTGCAGAGGAGGGACATGGGGTATATCAGTGGAAGAATGCTGAGGATGGAGCCATGGAGGGGGCTATGGAAATGGATGATCTGCTGTGGCGACCCCTAATGGGAGAAGCCGAAATATAATAAGTCTTCATTCCTTCCATCCTTCATTAATTAATTAATTCATTCATTCCCATGATATGCGGAACTGTCAAGATTCTCTCTTTTAAAGAGAAAGTCTTGAAGCTGGACAAAAAACCCTAAAAAATCCATAGCACTTAACTGAGTTTTACAATGCAATACAAATCATATTTCCACAGTGACGTTGTGTAAGTGACGCTGTATACACAGTAACTCTACTTTCTTTCTTATACCCATGGCATTGTTGTGTATGTTTTCAAATTATAATATTAATAATAAAAAAAAAAAAAACACCTCAAGTGCGAGGCAGAGTCTAAACAAACTTGCGGTTCGCCACTTATTACATTTGGCAGGGATCAGATTTTTTTTAATAATATAAATACATGTATAGTTACACTTAAATTATTAGTAGTTTTATTTTTAATTTATTTAAATTATTGAATTATTTATTTACACTATATGGACCAACACCTGACATGAGATTGGTATGTGCATTTTAAACATCCCATTCCACATTTAGTCTCAATTAGAATAACTTCCACTCTCGTAGGAAGATGCCCCCTCTAGATTTTGGATTGTGTTTGTGGCGATTTGTGTTCATCAGCCACTAGGGTGTTAGAAAACTGTGGTACTGATGTAGGTGAGGTAAGGAGGCCTGGGGTGCGGTCAGCATTCTAAAATCATCCCAAAGGTGTTTAGTAGTGTTGAGGTCAATGCTCTACAGCAGATGATCTTCCACTCCAAACCATGTTACCCATATATTTATGTAGCTGTTGGAGCAGGTATGGGTCTCCTAGTTTAGGTAAAATAAATATGTAATGCTTTTGCATCCAAAGACACTCTATACAATTGTGTGCCTCCAACTTTTTCTGGTACCATTTTGGGAAAGAAGGAAATATACTGTATATTATTAATACTTTTTCCATATAGTGTATTTATTTTTTTTATTTGCAGTGTAACTTATTTACAGGACACAGTCCCATTCTCAGGAAAAAAAAAACCATATCATAAAGTATATTTTAAATTACTGCAACTGCCAGCAAACACAAATTATGCACACAGCAGCAGAGTGGAGAAAACCACTGGAGGGTTGCAGTGAGGTCTAAATGGAAAAGTGGCTAAATCAAATTGAAGTTTAATCTTAATGAAGATATAAATGGTTCAGAGCTGTGATCCTGTTGCGTGTTTAAAACAGGTCACTGATCATTCACACCTGTTACTTGTCACCTCTAAATTAATAAATATATTTAGGTGTCCCCTCATAGTTTGTCTCATTTGTCTGTTGTTGTTTTTTTTTTATTATTCGCTAAAATTTAAATGAGCTTCTTTTGCATTTACTTCCCACATCTTTAAAATGGCAATTAGTAACATTTCTGCTAAACTAGATACGCTTTATGAGCAAAAGTATTGGGACACCTGACTTTTCCAGCCGTATATAGTTATTCACCGAACCGTTACCACAAAATTGCCACTTTATTGTATAGGACTTTGGACATGGTAGAATTACATTTTGAAGTATGTTTTAGCATGACAATGACTCTGTGCTATGGTTTGGAGTTCTTCTGCTATGAAGCTCTGAACTCGACCCTATTGAACACCTTTGGGATGAATGTGAATGCTGACTGCACCCCAGGCCTCCTCATCTCTGGTCCACAAACGTTTGTACATATAGTGTATGTACCATATATGATCCTCATATAGGATTTATTATAAATTGTGAAATTACATTTTTGTTTTGTTTATTTCTCCATTCACACACTTTGCTCGGCATTGGCACGGGCACACCCTGACACTCCTGTGCCTACAACATATCAGAGGTATACAGTATAATATATTTTGAAGGAGTACTACCCCTTTAGAGCGCATACCCGGGGAGGATGCATTGCCAGGTCTGCAATTTTCCAGTGCAATTAATCTACTTTTGACTTGCTGCTGTAAGTTATTTTTTTTATTCATGGTCCTTAGGTTGAAGGTTTTGCATACCATACATTAATTATATAAATGTTTGCAAGTCAAAGAGTCAAGCTGGGTTTTTTAATGCAAATAACTGTCAGACTGCGGTCCAGATGCAGACCCAGAAAGGAAGTGCGTCGCCTGTCCGAACCTCAGCTCTCAAAAAAAACCCACCATTGAATTCTAATACTTAGCGGCTAGAAATAGGAACTAGCACAGCTTCTGTAGCAAATCCTTCCTTGCAGATTAACCAATCGCATCTATTTATGTAAATGAGTTAGCTGCAGGCGTCTCATCGGCCCAAGCACTAGATAGAGAAAGAGGTCAGACAGAGATGATAGAGAGGTAATAACATGACTTGCTATTACTTAATGTGACACATTTACCATTTCCCTCCATTTTCATGAAATGCTTTATCCTGGTCAGAGTCATGCAGGTTGAAATGACATATTTATTTATATTTCAGGAAATGGATAGAATGAATTTACATATTTGTAAGGAAATAAAGTCCAACAGTCCAAAAAACCTGTATTCTAATCAAGTGTTAATGTAAAGCAACACTAAAGCAATAATTAATATAATTTTCTTTATAACCATTAAATACTCATCAATGATTCTTTATGCTTTGACTTTTCCATGTACTGTACCAGATAGAAAAAGTATTGGCACACCTACATTTTTCAGCCATATTGGTTCTTTCCCACACTGTTACTTCAAAATTGGCAGCACACTAATTAATTTGATGTCTTTGGATGCAGTAGAATTCAATATTCCCTTCACTTTAACTAGGAGACCCAAACCTGTTCCAGCATGACAGTATCCCTGTGCATAAAGCCAACTCCATAAAGAGACATGCTTTGCATGGATTGGAGATCTGGAGTGGTCTGCTGTAGAGCTCTGACCTCAAACCTATTGAACACCTGTGGGATAAATTGAAACATAAACTGCAGCTTAGGCCTCCTCACCTCACCTACACCAGTGCCTGACTTTACTTACACACTTGTGGCTGTATTAGCACAAATCTACACAAGCAAACTAAGAAGATAATGTGGACCATCTTCCCCGAAGAGTGGAGCTTACTATAACAGGAAATAGGGACTAAATGTGGAAAGGAATGTTTAAAAAGCACATACGACTCTTGTGATCGGGTGTCCACAAATACAGTATTTGCCCACATAGTGTACTATTTAACAGTATTGTTTTATTAAATTTCGTAATCAAATACATAAGCTGTCCTGTTGCGTGTTTTAAACAGGTAATGTGCACTGCTTGTAATGAAATAACCTGTTCAAATTCCTGCAAACAATTTCTAATGAATGTAACAAGGCCATAGTCTGTCACACCAAGGTAGCAATTTTTTAATCATCAAATAAGAAAATAAAAAGATTTGATTCTTTTAATTTTATTAATCATTCAATTGAAAACAAGTGGTTATATGATATGGCCTATAATTGATACATGAAAGATTTAAAAGTTTTGTACCTTTGTAACCTCATTTTATAGTGTCAATTATTTTATGTCATTTTACTTGTTTATCCAGATTTATGGAATATGATGTTCTGTATGTGAATGAATGTCAGGTCACACCTGGACAAAAACTCAATTTCCCAGCAAGCACCACAGCCTTCAAATATGGCTAGGACTACAATACCCACATAGAGCATCACTCTCACTCATCAAGTTACTAATTGGGCATGGATGAGCTCAATTACACTCACTCACACACACACACACACACACACACACACACACACCCTTAATAAACAGACTCTTGTTCATGCACCAACTACAAAGTAATTGTTTAATTGCTGTCTCTGGACGCCTGACTTTGCCAAGCCAGTTATTCTGGATTGCAATATTGTTTCTGACTTGTTTATGTGTCCCAAATTCATGATTATAGGGTAGTCCAGTGTTGTTAGTTTGTAGGTTCCCTAACCCTATTTGGTTTTTAGACATCGGGTTTGCTTCACGTTTTGGATTTCATGGCCTTGGATTTAAGAAACAACCTTCACATGCATCTGTCCGTGTCCTCGTTACATAACAATGAGCTTGATTTTCTTGATTTACTCGACGTATTGCATTATACTGCTCTATTTTTTTTCACAATCATCATTATGGTGATGACTCATTTCAAATATCAGTTTCAGAAATGATAGAATGTGGTAGATGAAATGTGATATGGACAAGAGTTACATCTCTGTCTAAACCAGAAAGAATGCATCCCGAGGTTGTGTGGTCACAGCTGATGCTTTTTCTTTTTTTTTTTTCTTTTTTTACAGTTGCTAACCAATAGCTGAAATGTTTGACATAAAAAACCCTACATTTTTTGCTTTAGCTGTTGCTATTTCCCAAATGAAGGCTTATTTTTTCAATAATCTTCCCGGAGAAACGGCTAGCTGTCATGTCTGAGGTAGAAATTCCCAGTGGTTGTACAATGTACTCGTGTAAATCATGTTGTGTATTGTAGCACCAGACATTGATGGGTAAAAACACAATGCTGAGCTACAGAATACAACAAGCCCTGACAAATGGCATATTAAAACTAGTTTTATGCCAGAATGCTTTTTTGCTAGCTAGCAGTTCATTTCCAAACTCTGGTATGAGGCTCTGATGAGGCGTTAAGACTCGTCTGAGGTGATCTGATTCTTTAAAACGTCTTGTATAACCTGACAGAAAATGAGTGTGTAAAATGAGCTAAGCCGTACAGTGCTTTTTGTGTAGTCAGAGAGTGTAGATATTAGGAATAGGCGGGTCAAACCTGAAGTATCGATACCGGTGTTGTATCGAGTGAATCGTTATTAGGAATAGGCGGGTCAAACCTGAAGTATCGATACCGGTGTTGTATCGAGTGAATCGTTTTTCAGGTTTATATATTGATCCTTCCTGCTATTCTTTTAAAAAAAGAAAACAAATAATACAGGCATAAATGATTCTTTTACCAAACTTTTACCATAAAGTTGTATGAATACAATTGTGTTGGAATTCTTTGGATGCGGTAACATTGTATTTTTCTCATCACCTGAATTAGGAGACCCGAACCTGTTTCAGCATGACAATGCCTCTGTTCACAAAGCAAACTCCATGTACCTACACTTTAAATGGGTTGACTTCAACCTGAGCTCTGACATCAACCCTATTAACATTGTTGTGTTAAACTGGAACGCTGACTGCACCCCAGGCCTCCTCACTGTACACTAGTACCTGTCTTTTGGCTAAATGAGCACAAATTTCCACATGCAAACTACACAATCTTCCCAGAAGAGTGGAGGTTACAGCAAATAGGGACTGAACTTTTGTCTAGATGTCCACAAACTTTTGTCCATAGTGTATCATGGTCTTGCTGAGTCATCTGTACTTTTCTCAGATTTTTTGTTGTTGTTTTTTTTAAGCAGGAGAGATGATCAGTCAGAAAAGAAATGGGCTCGAAGGGAAAAGTATCAACATTCTCTTCTTCCTATAAAGAGGAAGGGATGTAGAAACATGATGTGACAGTTCAAATAGGGTTTGCGTGATGGAGTTTTTTCCCCTAATAAATGTAACCATAGAGAAGTCCGGTCTATTGCAGTCTATTTAACATGTATAATCAGGGCGTTCATACGTACTGGTATTGATACTGATATGTCAAATTCAATGATAATGTCTCGAATTGTCTTAGTATCATTTCAAAAAGATGATAAGTGGTATCAGCCACTTTTCAAATTGACCCGATTCGTCTAAAACGAGTTGTTTATGAATCACCCGTGGATATGGCTGGAACATGCTGAGTAATCTAAACATGCAGTGAATTCTGACTGGCATTAATAGCTGCTTGGCGTCTAAATAAGATATAAAGCAGGCAATAAATACATTTATCTGGAGGGTAATTAGAGCGGTGCATGCATGTGGAGAAAAAAAACAACAAAACAACAACATGAACAACAAGAATGGAAACTGCATGGTACAGAAAAAAGGGAAAAAAAGTAAGAGAGAGAGAGAGAGAGAGAGAGAGAGAGAGAGAGAGAGAAAGTGTAAGAGAAGAAGAAGAATGCGAATAATTAAGGACTAGTCTTTAGCACTCAGCTTCTCTTTCATGCTCATTGGGTCTCTCCAATTAGCTAAACACCTGTCATGGTATGTGCAGATAAACACACACACACACACACACACACACACACACACACACAAGACGTAGAGAGAGAGCCATTTATGCAACTGTTTAACTATATTTCATCAGAGAAATTTCTGATGTTTTGTGTGTGTGTGTGTGTGTGTGTGCTTTGATTATTCATCACAATCAACTGTGTTTATTGTCAATGCCATCTTTTCCTTTCTCTATATAATGATTTATCACAAATAAAGATTTTTCTTGTAGTAATATTCAGCCCAGAATAATTTTATTCATTCAAGTGAGATGCTCCTTTGCTGTTTGATTTTCTTTCAATCACCACTTTTCATCTTTGTCTTCTCTCTCCCATCCTTTCATCTGCTCCCAAATCTTGTGTTTCCTCTCTCTCTCTTTCTCTCTCTCTCTCTCTCTCTCTCTCTCTCTCGATATTTAGGTTGATTTATTGCCTCTTGTTGGAAAGGCTGGCATTTTAATAACTCAAGTTTTTCTCACTAGAACATAGCAGGGGGCAGTGGTTTCCAAAAAAGTGGAGAAAAAAAAAAATGGAAAAAAAAAACATCAAATATCTGTTTTTCATTATATCGCTTTCTCCCATCGCCTGCCCTTCTTTCAGCTCGTATGCGTCCTATTGACCTGCGACACTTAGATGTGATGTTATGTATCAGTCTTTGTGTTTTCATGCGCACACGGTTACACTATATGGACAAACGTTTGTGGTCACCTGACCATAAGATTTTTTATGTTATTTTATCACATTCTACATTTAGTCCCCATTTTCTGGTAACCTTCACTTTTCTGGGAAGATGTTTCACCAGATATTGGAGCTTGCTCTATCTTCATTGTCAACATTTTTGGGTCTTTTAGTTTAAGTGAAGGGGAAATTTTATTCAACCGCATCCAACGTCATCCTATACAATTGTGTGCCTCCAAATTTGCGGAAACAGTTTGGGAAAGATCTTTTAATGGGGGGGACTTGTGTGACTTGTCAAATGTACATTAGAGTACAGTGAATTTCTTTCTTTGCATATCCCAGCAATGATAGGAAGCTGGGGTAAGAGTGCAGTGTTATGGGCCTTGCTTAAGGACACAAGAGTGGCAGCATGGCAATACTGGGGCTTGACCCCCCCTGACCTTCCATTAGTGACCCAGAGCCTTGACCACTTTGCCCGCAGACTATGGGAAAGTCAGATCTCCATATAATATTTATCTTTACGGTCCATATAACCTAAAACACACATTTGCCTATACATATATAAATATAAACCGGTTAAGTAATGAATGAGCCGATGGCATGATTAGAGGACAGAAGACAGGAGAAGCGGGAGAGATTTCCAACTCTAAAGCAAGACTTTATATAGCGACCAATTATTCACAACGGTCATTAGAGAGAGGTATCGCTTTCCCTCATTTACTGAAAGGAGCGAATGAGTGCGAGCGAGGGAGCAGGGAGTGTGTGTGTGTGTGTGTGTGTGTGTGTGTGTGTGTGTTGGGGGGGCAGGGTAATCATTAGAAAGAGATCATTTTCTGACTGTCTGTAATGAGCGACGGAGAGGGACAGAAAGCATGCAGAGACAATAATAGACCAAAAATACAGTAAGGGTGGACGGATGGATGGATGGATGGATGGACAGATGGATGGATGGATAGACAAGTGTACAGATGTATGGCTAGGAGGAAAGAATGATGGATTGATGCGTGAAAAAAGAATTGATGGATGGATTGATGGACAGATAAATAGATGGACAGTGGAAAGTTTGAAAGCACTGCTCAATGGGAGCAGAAGTGCATGCGCCCGCATTAAAACTTATCCGTATATTCAATATCTATGTAAGTCGGTGTGAAAGAAACTGAAGTCGGATTGTTTCGAGGGAGTGGCGTAGCAGTGGCGCAAGGAGGTGTAGGGTTACGCTTTGCTGCTCCAGGGTCCGAGGTTTGATTCTGACCTTGGGATACGGTGATATTTCCGGACATGTTTTTCCTTAGACCGTTTGGGTTTCCTTTATTGCTCTAACATTCTTGTAGTTGGATCGGCGACGTGAATGTATACGCGCAAAGTGACCTGCGTTGGATGGATATCCCATCCCGGCTTTATTCCCAAAGCATGCCTGGTATTCCCATTACAGGCTATGGATCCGTGTCGACCCTGACCAGGATTACAGTGGTTACTGTTATGCGAGAGTCCGTCACAACTAAAGAATAGATGCCATTTTGCCACACAATCAAACAGCATGATTATGTATATACCAGAATCAATTCAATGGCCTCCTATTTACGTCCACATAAGCAATTAGAGTGCAAAGGAGGCAGACTTAATTATGAAACATAGGTTGGGATTAACAGCAACACAGTGCATTAAAGTTTTTAATTAAAACGTATTTATTATTTATTTCACAAATGCAGATGACGCGAGCGTGCTGGGAATATGAGACAGAGAAGGAGAGAGAGAGAGAGAGAAAGAGAGAGAGAGAAAGAGAGAGAGAGAGAGAGGCACAGCATAGACATAAAATGTATAGTTTTGGCCCATCTTCTACTCTGCTGGTTCATCTCTACAGCATGTCGCCTGAGGGAACAATTAACTCACTTTTAAAGCCCATCAACAAGAAGCCTTCCCTCCTCTTTCTCTCTTTCTTCCCCTCACAACTTGGCCCACATCCATCCCACCTGAAATCATTCTTCCACAGTCTCCCACAGTCTTTCTGCATCTCTTTTTCTCTCTTTTGCTCTTGCTCATTAGCACAAACCCAAATCATTTTATGTGCACTCTGCTTTTTGCCTTCAGTGTCCTTTTTTTTATTTTTTTATGTCGAAACAGACCCTAGCGTTCTGGAGATCCGGTTCATTGTCTCGAAACAGCGTGAAAGGCCTCTCGCTTTTCGAAAGAAAAAAAAAAGCGCCGGACAATAGGCGAGAGGAGGATGTCTAATTGATGGCCAGATTTCAAGGCTGGACTGTGTGCTGACAGCGCTTCCCAGCAATATTGTACACTAGAGAGGACAAAGGAGACAATAAGAAGTCGTCGTGAGGGAATCACAGGCTCTTGGGTAATAGACGCCGTGCTTAAAGGAGTTTCAGTGGCATGACTACGCCAAAAATCAATCAATCAATCAATCAATCTATATATATATATATATATATATATATTGATTGATTGATTGATTGATTGATTGATTGATTGATTGATTGATTGATTGATTGATTGATTGATTGATTGATTGATTGATT